>JZKD02S0610405.1:102250-112804 GCA_000966675.3 Picea glauca | reverse complement strand
TCCAATCGTCTGTGGTTTTAGAGGATGGCCATAGGCCCATGAACTGACCCACGAGACCCCGCTGAGCTAATGCCAGGGCGATCTGCATTGGTTTCTCATCCGGGAGGGCTATTTCAGGGATATCCTCGAGCTTTTTGATGAATTTCGGAATGGCAGGGGCCATCGATTTCTTCCCGCAGCTCGTAACCAGCCTTGCAAAGGCCTCTTTGCACCGAATCAGCGGAGGAGGGGCCGAGCCCCCACCCCCTGTCGCCGCCATGGCCTCTCAGACGAGACGCAAACTCAAAACCCTAGATCCGCAGTGTCCGCCCTAAGAAACTCACCTGAATCCTGCTTTACATTACCTAATTATTAACAATATTAACCTAACTAATTGATTTTAATTATTAATTATCCTAATGTTATCTAACTTTGTTTATGCAGGGATGAGTGGTGGGTGAGATGTGGCCAATAAGATAAATGGACAGGGGAGTGAGTGACACAACAATGAATGAAGGATTGGGCAAAATGGATGGAGGGGCAAAGTCATTTGAGGAAACTAGGCAAGCCAAGAGCTTTGATCATGAGAGAAACAACAAATAGAAACTTAATAATCAGATTTCCTATAATTTATAGGACCATAACACATGGCTCGTTGGAGGATTCACTGATAGCGAATAATTTTAAGAATAAACGTCAAGGGAGATTTTTTTTGAGTTTAATAAAGAACAAGACCAGGAAGGTATCTAATGCTTCTGCCCCTTTCTCTATCTTCAATGATGAGCCTGAAGAAATAGAGAAAACTGTTGCTCTTGAGAATGAATCCGTGCCTACTGTTGAAATAAACAAGGAAGAGAAGCCAAAGAATGATTTAAATCTTGAGACTTCATTCTAGAAAGAAAAGTATTTCAGTATTATGACTATCTTGCAAGTAAATATAATGGAGCTTGAATTGGAAAATCAATAGCTCAAGGCAAGCAATAAAACCTTGATTGCAGAATACGAGAAACAAATTGCTGATCTCAATCATAAATCTGTCAAAGTTGAAGGTTTAGTGACAATTAATTCCTTAGGGGTCAACATTTTTGTTACCTTAGATTTACATAATCTTTCTTGTTGATGCTCAAGTGCTTAATTTAGAATTTTGTGAAGTAGGTATGAATTAGTTTGTATTTTGATTTATTGTTTCATTTTCAAAGAGCAACTACAGAATTAAAATTCTGTAGCCGCTCTATTTTATATAGTTTGTTATTAATTAATTTTTGTTTGTATTTACAGGTTTGCAATGGTTGATTTTGAATCAAGAATATTGCATACAAAATATTTACGAGTTTAGGGAGCAAGCACACATTGACAACCGATCTATCATTGGCTAAAGCTCATAGATATGTCTAGAAATATCTTTTGTAAATCTTGTTACAATTTGACTATGTTTGGGGATGAATAATACTTTGACATTATCTCCTTCCTATTTCTAAGGAAGTGATCATTACTGGTTTAAAGATAATAGCTTGAACTCTTTTCTTATAAAGAGTAGGTTTAGTTTTTGTAAGGCATTCAAAATTTTAATGAAGAAGGAGACTTTGACACTATTATTTAAATGTTTTTCTTTAATATAAAGACTTGATCAAATTCGAATTTCGATATGCATTTCAAGTATTGATGCTTGGTACTATTACTAGTATCTGTTTACTTTATCTTTTATCGAAATTTGATTATTAAATCTTATGTTGCAATATTACAATTTTCACAATTGTTTACTATTAATCAATTGTGTTGATTCTTCCTATTATTTCATATGATAATTGACTGATTAAATTTGTATATGAATGTTGTTGTTTTACAAGGTCTATCTAACTATTTAGACATAATTTTATCCTATTCACAGTTGCAATATTGAAACAAAATCTTAATGATCTATATCCTTTAGGCATTGTTTATCTTGATTAATTCATATGCAAAAAGAAATATTACATCTGGGTGATATTTAGATTAGTATTTAAATTTATTAGAATAATAATTACTGTGTGTGATTCTAGAATAAGAATTACTTCTTTCGAAACAATTCATACAACTCCTGTTTTATATTTCTTTTAGTAAACATTATTGAAAAAGAAAATCTCCTTTAGTAGGAGTACAATTCCATCTATGTTTTGAGTGAGTTTTATTTCAAGTTCATTTTTATTTTTAGATAGTTTTGTTCCTTTGTAGATTATCTCAACTTTCAAATATTATATATCAACAAACACATAGTTTAGTCTTGAATACATAGTAAGTGTGATTTTAGGTTTAGATTAGTTTAGTTTGTCTTAGTTTTAGTTTAGATTAATCAAGAGTAACTAGACCTAGAACCAGTCAGAATCACCATTTCAATGGAAAATGATCTATTTGGGATATTGACTAGGTGATTTTCCCAAATGTTGAATATGGTCATTTTTGGCCATCAACATTTTTGGTGCTAGAAGGAGGGCCTTTAGATAATGAATGACCGAAAAACCACAAAAAAATGACATCCATCCTAAGAGATCACCTTTTCCCTCAATATCTCCTGCAACTTTCAGATCATCATAAATATCTACATCTGTAAATTCAGAAGCTATTTTCCCCAAAGCTAGTGTTGCTGAAATTTCATCTCAGTCTGCTCAATATGAAACTCTTGTTCAAAGGTGTTCTAGTAATACATTTGTTACTGACCTTATATATGGAATTTATTTGAAACCTCTATTTTCACCTGAAGTTCAAAGGATTAGGCATCACATAGAGACTCTTATAAGCCACAGTGAATCTTCACAAGGATTTGCAGAAAACAATACTTCTCTTTTTGGTGTTCTGACTAGGGATAAACGCCAAAGATTAGGGATTGAACCGCTTGAATTTCCATTACCTTCAAAAACTACCTAAAATACCTATTTTGGTAGCTGGTGGTGGTAATTATCCTCCAACCCCTCCTCTAGATACACCTCTAATTCTTACTCCGTCACCACCTTCTCCTCGACCTATCATTATGGCAGCACAACAACCAAGAAGGCCATGGAGAACACTAGGAGCAGTTAATGTTCCCGGAGATCAACATGATATTCCAAAAATCCTTGATAAATGGTTTCCTAAATTTGATCCCACATCAAAACAATCTCCAGATGAGCATATTAGAAAATTTATGTTAGCCATTAACCGTAGAGGTGTTGAAGAAGAAGATGTAGTCTGTAGATTTTTTCCCTATACTTTCGAAGGAGAGGATTCTACTTGGTATTTTTCATTGCAAGCTAATTCTATCACAAATTGGGACACTTTTGAAGATTTATTTATCAAAAAAATTGGAGATGATAAAACTTCATCCACTTTACTGGTAGAACTTTCTAAGATCAAAATGAGTCCAAAAAAGAAAATTAAAGATTTTAATCAAATGTTTATTAAATTGCTTAATAAAATTCCTGATACATCCAAACCTGGAGTTGATGTTAAAATCATTTTTTATTCTTCTTCTTTGCTAATATATATTTCTATGTTTTTTAAACGATCAACACAGAATACTTTAGTTGAAACAATGTAGGAAGCTTTAGAGGTTGAAAAGGAAATGTCAAGCATTGCAAATAAATCTTTAGTTGAGGAACCAATATCTTCTCAGACAATAAAGAAAGTTATTATGAAAGAGGAGAAGAAGGATAAAGATTCTTTTGACATGGATAGTCTTCATAAAGTTACAAAAACAATAGTGGATGAAATGGTTGATGTTAAAGGAAAACTTGTTGAAGTTTCCAATAGACATTTTAGCCCATTTGTCAAGAAGAACTTGCAAGTACCTCCTGGTAGTCAGAGTTATACTTTCGAAAGCAAAGAAGTCAATGAAGACAAAGAAGAAGTCAATGGAGATGAAATATGAGATACAAATATTTTCTAGGACATCAATGAAAATTTTGACGAAGAAGAAACTCAGGAATCTCTTGCTGCTCAAACCAAAATCAAAAGTTCAATTTCAATGTCTAGATCTTCTCCATCAACTACTATTCCAAATAAAGAATGAAATGAAGACAAGTCATATTCTAAGACTTTAATCATTGCTGATAAAATTGAATATGATATTGTAGAAGACATGAAGAAGACAAGGCAAAATATTTCTTTGTATGAGTTAAACAAGATTAAATCTCAGAAAAATAGTTTGTTAAAAGTTTTAGGTGCTACTAACAAACCATATTTTCTTCTACCATAGTATCAAATAAAGAAAAAAAATTAATTGCTCAAAATTCTTCATTTGATAAGCAGACTGATGCAGTCTTAGTTGGTGATAGATCCAACTCATATACTCCTCCATTCCTTCTTACTTTTGAAAATTTTAACAAAAATGTACACAATTGTCTGGATGATTCTGGTACATCATTAAACATTATACCTTATTCCATTTGTCTTCGAATTAATGCCCAACCATAGAAATCAACCATACATATTGTTTAGTTAGACAAAACAAAAGTAAATGTCTTAAGATAATCAAAAGAGGTTCTCATTAGACTTTCTTCCAATCCTAAAGTATTTCAAATCATAGATATTATAATTGCTGATATTCTTGATGCCTATGGTTTTATCTTAACCCATGATTGGTCTACAAAACTCAATGGATATTTTTTCACGGATTGGTCACACCTTTGGCTTCCCTATAATGGAAAACCCAATCAGATCAAGATTGATAGAGAAAAACATATGAAATTTAATGTTACTGATCTAGAAGGGGAAAATGAACCCAATGTCTTTGTCAATTCCATTATAGGAAATTACTCATCTGATTCATTCTTTGGGATTTTTTTTGCTGAGATTTCTCCTTTCCCGCATAACTTTGAGTCGGAAATCGATAACTATTCTCAAAATTGTCTTTCTTGCTATGTAAATTTTGTAGATAATTCTGTAAATACCTCTGTAAAATATCCATTTTATAAATTGTACTTTGATGGTTCAAAATCTAATGACGGTGCTGGTGCAGGTTGCATTTTGGTTAATCTTAATGGAGAAAAAAACTATGGTAACATGTAGACTTGAATTTCAATGTACTAATAAAATTGATGAGTATGAAGCATTGGTACATGGTCTAAAGAAAGATATCAACATGAATGTGCAATATATCTTGGTATTTGGTGATTCAAAAATCGTTATTAAAAAGGTAAGAAATAAAATTCATTGTGTTTCCAATCATTTGAAGAATTATCGACAATTAGTACAAGACCTCATTTGTAAATTTTCGACATTTAACATTACTCCTATTTTGATATTTCAAAATGCTAGTGCTGATTTGTTAGCAAATGTTGCTTCAAAGCTTATTACTCTTGAAGATTTAAGTCTTGATAGATTTTCAATAGAATTAATTTGTAACCTTCAATACCGGATAATATCACTAATTGGCGAGTCTTTAATGATGATGAATACATTATTAACTTCCTCACTTTAGAGGGAAGGTATGATAAAGACATCATCGATGAGGACTCCCATGATCATGAATTAAATCAATCTCTTGAAGGTAATGAAATAAAATATGAAAACATCATTCCTAAGTTTGTAGTTAAGTTAGAACACTTCTATGATCTCAAAGATAGATTTAAGAAACCAACGAATTGAAAAAGTAATAATATCATAACTATGAATGTTGAGATCGTTAATTTGGGTACAAATCAGAATCCTCAAATTATTAACTTGGGATTAGGTTGTTCATCTTTTGAAAGAACTGCTTTTATTGAACTTATAAAACAATACAAGGATGTTTTCACATGGTCGTATTATGACTTAAAAACTTTTGATACATCTATAATTCAACACACAATTCCTATGCTTTTAGAAGAAAATGCCATGCAACAAAAACTTAGAAAGATTCATCCAAATCTCGAATCACAAATAAGAAATGAAACGAATAAGCTATTAAAAGCTAAAATTATCTTTTCGGTAAGACATTCCAAATGGGTGTCTAATCTTGTTCCAGTTATGAAGAAGAACGATGATATATAAATTTGCATTGATTTCAGAAACCTCTTCAGAGCTTCTGAAAAAGATAATTTTCCATTACCTCCCATGGAACAAATTCTTCAATCAGTTTTTGGTTTTTAAATGATGTCATTTTTAGATGGGTTTTCTGGGTATAATCAAATCTTAGTACACCCAAATGATAGACTCAAAAATACATTTATAACCAAATGGGGTACTTATGCTTATAAAAAAATGCCATTTAGATTGGTAAACGTTGGTACAACTTTCCAGTGAGCGATGGATATTTCCATTAGAGGAATGATTAATAAATCTGTCGTCATCTATCTCGATGATATTACCGTTTATTCTAAAAAAAATTCATATCACATCCATCATTTAATTTTTTTTTCCGAAAGATGTCGAAGATATGGAATCTCATTGAATCCTAAAAAAACATGTTTTGCACTTCAATAGGGAAAATTGTTAGGGTTCATTGTGTCTAAAGAAGGAATTACAATTGAACCTTCCAGAATCAAATCTATAGCTGAAATTCCATTGCCTCATAATAAGAAATCTATGCAATCGTTTTTGGGTCAAATCGATTTGGTAAGATGTTTTGTTCCTGATTTCACTCAGATTGTTTTTCCCTTACAAAACATGATAAAAAAGAGTTATGTTTTTAAATGGAATACAATTGAAAAACAAGCCTTTGATTCTATTAAACAATCAATTATTCAAGCTCATACTTTTATTTCTCGTGACTACCATAAAGAATTTTATTTTATACACTTTTCCTTCATATCAATCTTATGCGGCTATGCTAACTCAAAAAAAAGATAAGGATGCGGAAATACCAATAGCCTTTAATAGTTTAGGGTTGCAAGATGATGAATTTAATTATTATGATGTTGAAAAGCAAGCCTATGTGGTTTTTAAATCAATTAAACATTTTAGGTCTTTTCTCATCAAATCACACACATAAGTAATCGTTCCTCATTCTGTAGTAAGAAGTTTATTGGTACAAAAAGATCTTGGAGAAAAGAGAGTGTTGGCCCTTGACCAAGTTTTGAGGAAATATTGGTCGAGGTTGACTACTTTTGGGACTTCGACAGGCTGGTCAAATATGGAGCACCTAGGTGGAGCTAAGATCACGAGATCTCACTCATTTTGCGGGCTTATGGAACCAACAAAGGGTTTACTAGGGTTTATGTAACAGGTTATGGGATGTCGACCCATGGGTTTACCCATGTTTAGGATTTTTTATAAATGTACAAATAAGTATCTAAGCGATGTAAGAAGCCTGGTTGGTGGGCTATGTGCACCATATGTTTTAAGTGTTAATGTTGGCTTAGTGCAAGAGGTTGTAAGTGGCTTTGTGCAAACAGACTGTGTAGAGTGAGGCTTTGTGCCTTGACCTGATTTTGGGAAGGAGGATCTGGCACACAACGCGTAGATCTCCTATCCTCTGCGGAGTTTGGCTCTATGGCTTTGTGCATAGGAGCAGATGAATGCAAGAAGGTTGAATACTAATCTAGAATAAGAAGAAGCTGGTGGACGTAGCCCCACACTAGGGTGAAACACGTATATCCTGTGTCTTGATGTGATTTGTGCGATGTGAATTATGTTGTTTATTTGCTTAGTATTGTTGTTATAATGTATGATGAATGCATTTGATGTTGTTTCTTAGTGATTAATGATATTAAATATAAATGAATGCTAGATATGAGCTAATGCTATGTGCTAAGTGATTGAAAGTGATTTATCTTTGTTATTACTGCGCTGATCTGTAATAAGGGTTTAATATACGATGTTAATGAGACTCATGAACTAATGCATATTGTTGGCTAAGTGCCCTACTAAGTGTTGCAATCACAGATCTGTGTCCCAACTTGGTTGTAGACACCTGAGTCCTGCAACCCCCCTGCCTCTACCTTGGGTGAGACTTCATCTGCTTCGTAGGTGTTGCCGAAAGGGACGATAGTTAGGGTTTTTTTGGTGCACTGTTGAAGTGTTGAACCCTGGGTCTGCCCCTGTGCCAACAAATGGTTCTGTTGCCGGGACCTAAAAATGTGATTGCTAGGAACTGAAGAAAAGATAAATCTCTGTGCATATATCTATGTTGTAGTGCACAATATTCTACTTGACTTGCAAATCTTTGTGCTAAGAAAGAAACCTGATCCGAAGAAAAGAGGTAAGATCTTAAATATTTGTGCTCTGGTAAGGGTAAGATAAGTGGAATTTTTTTCTTTGAAAGTATGAATCTAGGTATGTTTGATAGGTTTTGTCCTAGTTTGAAAGATAAGGCACAGTTAGAATAAAGAGTTGATCTGAATAAATTTTATAGAAATAGAGAAAGATATGTTATTCCTATTCATAGAAAGAATTTTTGGACTAAGATGTGGATGTAGGAACCTAGAAAGACTTTTTGCAGATTGTAGGTCCAACATTGTGATCCCAGTGCATAGTACAAGAAAGGCTGGAGCTCATTTAAAAGAAAGAGAGGATTGACATTATGTTATAATTTCAGAAGACCGGGACATCTTGCTAAGGAATTCCCTGGTATAGGTCCTATTTGTCTTTGTTGTAAATCCATTGGTCATGAGGTTGAGGATTTCCCAAGTATGATTGCTAAAGTTGAAAAGATGAACATGAGACAAGAAAACTCTGAAGAAAGTAAAGAGGCTAAGAGCATGTTGGGGAATCATAAAGAGAAAGAGTCAGAGACTATGTTAGTATAGTTAAAAGAAGTAATGGATGATCATATAGACATCAGTTTACCAGAAATATTGAAATAAAAACAACACATAGTTACAAGAATAGAAGACTTCAACATAGATTGCGTATTGGATGTGAAACACATGTGAATATTATGCTAGAAAACACTTGGGAAATTTTGGGAAAGCTTGCTATGGTACCTTCATTAGGAAGGATAGGCTTGTTTAAAGGAAAGATGATAACCTTATGTGGAAGAGTTACTAATATACCTATGATAGCTCATGAAACATCAATAGGAGAGGACTTTGAAGTTATTAGATTTGTTGAGAACAATGCCCCTTTTCCACTTTTATTAGGAAATAATTGGATTGAGAAGCATCAGATCAGAAGGAAAGTAGAGGAGGAAGATACATAACAAAAAAAGCAAGAACTAAGGGAATTCATAACCAGAAAAATAGAGCGACTAATAGAAGAACAAGAGGATAAGTCGAAGAAAAAGAGGGCCAAATAATTCACTGTCAAAGTTGAAAGAACAAAGGAAGGCTTAAAGAACCTGTCCATGCAAGAGAGAAGTATATCCACCCAGAAAATAGTAAGAGAAGGGACATTAACCTCAGAATATGTAAGAGCGCATCAACAGTGTGAAGTTCTTTCACCATGAGAGAACAAGAATACAAATGGGAAGAGGATTCCAGAAATTGTTAGAGAAGCTCAAATCATAAGAAAGAAGGCCAAGAAGCTCAATAAGAATAAAGTTAAGCTCCAGGAAGCTACAAAAAATAGAAGGAGGACTTCACAAGAGGCAGATCTACAGAACTTGAACCTCATCGGAATAACATAACCACGCAGAATGGGACTTCACCACGGTGAAGCTATATGACCGTTGGAGGCGCCCCGACTGTTAGAATGACACCCTAGAACGGCTAGAAAACACAATTATGAGAAAATGAACCTTTGATACCACGCCACAATGGACGAATTCGCATTGATGGATGCATTCTTGCCCATTGGAGGAACCATTACGACACTTGCTTATTTAACCCGTCGGACGCTGCGCTGGGACCACTTTTTGCCACCCATTAATATCCAAGCCAACATAGAATCCATTGTATCACACTGCTATTTCTATACCTTCCCATCCGTTTGATTACCTCGCTTGTCCGTTCACCTACTCGATCTATTTGGTTACAAGTGTGAATGTTGGGTGAACCTATCACGTTAGAGAAGTCTGTGGAAGAGATTCTTGTGGAGATCATGGCTGAGAGATTTATGTCTGTAGGAATAAAGACATCATCGACTGGGGGACTGCAAGAATCCCCCTCGACTAGATGTCGTTCTAGCTGTGTTACTGAGAAGCGAAGAAAGAACCGTGACGATCTAGCTAATGCGAAGCAAATCCCTTCGGTCTTTCCAGATTATATACCCCCTTTGGATGGCACGTTTAACTGCAACAGTATCCCACATGAATTTGAGTATACGTTGATCACTGAATACATCCTAAAGGGGATATGCATAATTGGGCCCCAGTTAGGACAGATCCCAGCCTTGAAGAACAACGAATTTAACCTCGACGATAGAAATAACTACTCCATGCTCACACTACATAGGTATTTGATGAAGATGTCTGGGAAGAAGCCGCACATAGTCTCCCAACCGTGGATTAAGGAGTTGGTGTAGTCAACGATCTTGAATGTAATGAATATTCCTCACTTTGGCTAACATCAAGAGGTTAACACGTGCATTAAACTCCTCTTGTTGTGCTACCATGGAGGGTATCTGTGGATCGACAGGCGTGTTACTGTCGATCTTGTTAATGTTTATGCTATTATTATAGTTCTTTTCATTTCATAAAGATAAGAGCATAATAAGCACAAGATCACTGAGAAATACACATCCACAATAGACACAACATTTATCCTG
>JZKD02S0610405.1:74162-97664 GCA_000966675.3 Picea glauca | reverse complement strand
ATTAATCTAATAATAAAAATAATAATAATGACATGATTAATCCACAATGGGGATTTAATCCAATAACAAAATAATAAGAATGCTCTTCGCAGTTACATTATTTCAACAGATCTGATGTTGATCCACTTGATTACAGGATTGAGCATGAAGGGACTGGACCCTCAACACTTATACCTAGGGAAGACTTTAGATTTCTCCCTAGAACAACGCATAAAGGAGGATTATGGTGACGTAGAAAAGGGAAAGAAAGGCTATAAGGTAGCCTCTATCTAGGATGATGCAGTGTGCCTATCTTGTCAGCTTATAGCTGGCAAGCTCATAAGATAGAACCGTCCCACATAGGTCACATGATTCATAGTAGACCTTGCAGGAAAGTGCGTGGAGGGGATGCAAATATATTGGGCGATTTACCTCATCAACGAGCTCGAGAAAGACTGCTGCGAAGCGGAAGATCATGGGTATGAATCAAATTTTAGCTAGTTACTTGTATTAATCACATTTTTCACTTGGCATATGACAGAAGAAGCGACATTTCCAGAAGTTGAGCCATCAGAGCCATTGGCCATGAGGTTCTCCACCTTGTGGTATACAAATGATACATTGAAGCAGTGGCAGTCAAACGCTGTGTTCCATGCCTACTACCAGCAACTGAAGCATGCTATTGAGGCATTCCTATGCATGACACCAAACACATTACACCAGTATAGACCGCAAGAGAAGTTCCACGCAGATCGACACTTTATCTATATCACTGCATGTATTGATGAGAGCAAGGAGGAGTTACAATCTTATTATAAACTGACCAACGAAGATATGGAGGAGATCACCAAAGCATGGCCGAAAAAGTTCCTTGTAACATTTGACGATGCAAAAATCTCCAAACCTAACATCATTGGAAGCCCCTTGGTCAACTGGGTCGAGCATGTCGAGTAGAGAAGCGCGAAGAAAAATAAGAAAAAGGAGGAAGTGTAGAACATAGAGACTAATGAGGAGGACACCACCTCGGAGGAAAGTGGGCCTCACTCACCCGCAGGAGGAGGAGGAGGAGATGAAATAAATCAATAAAGAGGAGGGGAAGAAGGAGAAAAGAAAGGAAAATTAGAAGTTACACCACCGAAGGATCCCCTTACCAATGACGAAACATTGAAGAAAAGGAAGGTTTCTTAGCAGAAACCCTCAACAAGAAAGAAGACATGCACTAGTAAGACCAAGATGAAGTCCACGCTCATAGAGGATGATGTTGATCTAATCATCACAACCATGGAGGATGCTTCAGATGATAACTTGCAATGATATAGAGCAAAGCAGGAGACACTGTATGAAATAATTGAGAAGGAGCTAAAGGAGATACAACAAGCCATCCATTCAAGCCACGTAGTACCTACTGCGCCTTCTTCGTTGAAGATTGTAGAGTTGGGGGATGAGCCCACCCAATTACGAAGACTAGCAGATGAAATAGAGGCTCAACTTCAGTGAGTCCAAGAAGAAAAGGAACATGCTACATAAGCCTTGAAGAAATAAAAAGAGGATATCGTGGAGAAAATACGAGTTGCGCATCCTTGTGTAACCACCTACGAGAAGGAGAAAGATGAAATTTGGGTGATGTTCGAGAAGAACAATGTGAATATACAGAAAGAAAAATACCAGCTTCTCACATAACATATTGTGGTCAAAGAAGCAGTGACTAAATCACTTCACTCTATGCCGGGCTTGGCACAAGAGGAACTAGAGTCATTCGAGATGCAAGTGGGAAAGCTCCCTGAGGCCATTCAACAACTTCAAGAATGGATAAGGGAGTTAGAGCTCCAAGCAATACCTAGCACTCTACAAGAATTGCTCGAGACCAAGTGGTTACAATAGTGGAACAACGCCTGGAAGGGTCTATTACAGAGAAAATGATTTAGTATTTTGTCGAGCAGGAGGCTCTGGCGAAGTAACAAGTTCAGGAAGATCGAGCCAAGATCGAGGCATTTGAAGGAGCATTGCCCAGATCTGAGTGACTCAGAACGAGTCACATGTGAGTGTTGGGGGCATGTTGTCCCTTGACCAAGTTTTGAGGAAATATTGGTCATGGTTGACTACTTTTGGGACTTCGACAAGATGGTCAAATATGGAGTGCCCAGACGGAGCTAATATTGTGGGATCTCACTCATTTTGCGGGTTTATGGACCCAAAAAAGGGTTTACTAGGATTTATGTAAATGGTTATGGGATGTCGACCCATGGGATTACCCATGTTTAGGGATTTTTGTAAATGTATAAATAAGTATCTAAGTGATACAAGAAGCCTGGATGGTGGGCTATGTGTACCATATGTTGTAAGTGTTAATGTTGGATTAGTGTAAGAGGTTGCAAGTGGCTTTGTGTAAACAGACTGTGTAGAGTGAAGCTCTGTGCCTTGACCTGATTTTGGGAAGGAGGATCTGGTGCGCAACATGCATATATCCTATCCTCTGTGGAGTTTGGCTCTGTGGCTTTGTGCATAAGATCAAATGAATGTAAGAAGGTTGAAGACTAATAAAGAAGAAGAAGAAGTTGGTGGACATAGCCCCACATTGGGGTGAACCACATATATCCTGTTTCTTGATGTGCTTTGTGTGATGTGAATTATGCTGTTTATTTTCTTAGTACTATTGTTATAATGTATGATGAATTTATTTGATATTGTTGCTTAGTTCTCAATGGTATTAAATTTAAATGAATGATATATCTGATATAATGCTATGTGTTAAGTGATTGAAAGTTCTTGATCTTTGTTATTACTGTGTCGATCTATAATAAGGGTTTAATCTGCGATGTGAATGAGACTCATGAACTAATTCATATTGTTGGATAAGTGCCTTGCTAAGTGTTGTAATCACAGATATTTGTCCCAGCTTGGTTGTAGACACCTGAGTCCTGCAACCCCCCTGCCTCTACATCGGGTGAGACTTCATTTGCTTTGCAGGTGTTTCCGAAAGGGTCGGTAATTAGGGTTTTGTTGGTGCATTGTTGAAGACTTGAACCCTGGGTCTACCCCTGTGCCAACAAAGATCTCATTGTGTTGGACACACTGACCACACTGAGAGGGGGGGATGACTCAGTGTAGGGCTCTTTTTACTCCTTTACAAAACACCTTAGTTAGGAATCACCATTTACTCATCATTCATTACTTTCATTTATAACAAGTTGTATGAAAACATATATCAACAAAAAATATAATCAGTAAACCATCACCACAAGGAACATAGGAAACACAAGAAATATGTATAATTTTTGTTTATATTACAGATTACAGTCCTTGGGTGTTTTTCATCAACAACTAAATAGAGAAACAACTCTCAATGCAAGACTCAACCTGCAAATCTCAACACCAACTGAGAAGAGGAACGAATCCTCAATAGATACCAATATATCAATAGGTATGCGACCTGTTTATACTATATCCTGGGTATGTACGCAACCTACCTATACTGCACCATGCGTATGTACCCACCCTAGCCCACTGTCAACCTACATACAACTTCAAAAAATAGGGTTTCTAAAAATTTACAACTTCTTCCCTTCAGAACCTTTCTGCCTCTGTCATATCCACTTATGATTTGTCACTGCACTCTGCCTTTCACTGCCCAATATGTACCATAACCAATCAAAAACATATCTATGCCATCCAATAACCTATGCATGCTCCTCATCCATACACCATCATGAATTATGGATATTTCTCAATTAGAACAAATCTGAACTACTCAACCAACCAACTATCATATTTAGACATCAATACAACCATACAAAGAATGCCTCAAGCATTCAACATACCATGAGAAAATAATCATGAAGACAACATATAACCATACCATATGTTCTGTAGCAGATCTGAATCAATAGACCACTATTCTGGGAACTTGCTTTAGACTTTAGGAACCTGGCACCAACACTTTCTCAAAATTCTATGGATTTTCCCTCATGTACGCTCCCTATTACACTGCCAACCCACGTATATATGCACCCTAATACACTTATACCCCACGTACATCTCAAAAACTAGGGTTTTTTAGTATTTCTGAAACTTCGAAACTTTCACTATCAATACCTCAGACTTACAGAACTTTTGATGTGTCCATGGGTACCTGCAACAAATCTTTCACCAAGAATAGATCTTAAATATTCTCAAGACATTCACTACAATAAGATATACTTGCTCTCTTATTTATACTTCTCCAAGTAACTTCATCTAGGGTTTATCATCTAATCAACTTCAACCAACTTCCTTCTTTTGGGGCTAACCCACTTCTAACCACTTTGTCCACTTCTAACCCACTTTGTCTACTTCTAACCCACTTTGCTACAAACAGTAAATTCTCAACTTCTAGTTGAAACTAATTTATTTTTGATTGTTTTCTTGTTGTAACCACTTAACCCATGACTAACCACTTTGACTAGTCAAGTTTATTCTAGGAGCTTCTAGAATAAGTTGACTTCTTTGACCTTCTAGGGGCTTCTAGACAACATATGAGGGTTCTCCAAATTCACTTGACCATAACTCTCTAACCATGAGGAGTTATGTGACATTCCACATATCACTGGAAATGGCATGAAGAACACTATCCATATAGAATAGTATCACTTACAAATTCACTATTCTTCATTACATTATTCCATAATCAACCTTGGGTTCCTTAACCATACGTCTAGGATGACTTGACCACTTAAATGATTGGACTTCACAAAGTGTCTTCCCATGAGGGATTTAACCATAAAGGGACCACTTTGGATTTCATCCATTTGGTACTTCCTATCATCCATGCCAAGACAACAATGACCAACCCTTACATCATCATGTCTATACATCAATCCATGACAATACATCACTATGACACCTCATGAAATTATCCCTCAGACATCAGTTACATCTATGATCACATGATCCAACAATAAATACATCAATGATACAATGAAAATTCTTGACATCAACTCTTTGATATCAATCCTTTGACATCAATGAAAACATAATGCAATAATCTCCCCCTTTGGCATTGATGGAAATACCAACATTGATGCCAACACAAATCATTGATGGAAACATGTAGACATGGAAATTATCTTCATCAATAGCCATCTCAATCACATCAATGTGACTATCTCTCCCCATTTACATCAATGGCAAATGGAATTTCTCTCCTTGGGGATGCTCCCCCTGCCTAAACTCTCCTTGGGGCTGCTCCCCTTGTCTGGATGCCTTTGAGCTTCCTCTGAATAATTCCTTCCTTTTTGAATAAGGGATATCACTTTGATGCAATGCTGAAGACATATCACTCATGCTCCCCCTATGACCATTTCTCCCCCTGGAAACATGCCTCTCGAAGAATCTAACTCTCGAAGAATCTATCTCTCTATCCCTTATCTTATGAATCTCTCCTCCTTGAATCATGGGAAGAATAATAACTCCCCCCATGGGTATGTATCCCCCTATATTCTCTTCAAGATGAAAAATATGATGCTACTTTAATCTACTTCTGTTGCAAATGATACTACTCAACCAAAACATAGATCAACTGCTTAAGAATGATTTGCTCTTCCTATGACGATCCTTGGACTTGTCCATGCATTAGACTCATGCCATGCCATATTTTATGAAGAAAAAATAGATGTCAACAATGAATAGACAATCATGAAAAAAATGTCAACCATGTACATCTTATGCCATACCATGTGCCAACCATGCACATCAACACCATACAATAAGAGCTCATCATTGAAGTATATATGCCAAGAATATGTGCCAAAAAGTGTACCAAGCATATATCAGGATCATCAACAAGTGCCTCAAACAAGTGTCATATCACATATGATATGCCTCTATCATAAACCAAGTGCCACAAACCATGTGTCAAGATATGTATCTCAACAATTAAGCAACAAATAATGTACCAACCGAACACCACATCAAGTGTCTCAACTATCCCATACATCATGTATCAAAGTATATGATAAACAAGTAATGTTAATACTTTTGGTGTAAATACGAAAGATATTATTGTATATTTGTTTTAGTCAAACATTTAAAAGGTTATTATAATTATATTGTACAAGTCGGATCAATATAAATTATTATATTATTGGTATTTTACTTATAATTGTAAAAAGCCCCATTGTGGCTAGTCGACCCTGTTTTATGGGTTAGTTAGGTCAAGAGTCATGTCTCTTCAAGAGACACTGTTGTGCATAAATACATGATAGGTTCCTCTCATTTGGAAACACACTCACACACTTCTCTTGTGCATATTGGAGTGCATAATAAGGTCTAGCACACAAGTCTTGGAGACTAGTTCTTTTGGAGTTTTGGTCTTGGTATTTCTTGGATAGATATAGCGCATCATTGTACTGGTTGAAGGAATCTATATTGAGGATTTTGGTTGCTGGGTTTTCTCTTCCATGAGGGTTTCCCAGGATAATATTTGTGTTCTATTGTATTTGTGATTGCTTATATTTCAATGATCCTACTACAATTTCTATTGGATTAAGTAATTGTAATTTTGTAACTAGAAAATTTAAAATTCTAACATGGTATCAGAGCAGGCCTAAATAGAATCCAGTTGCATATCTAGAAGCCTAAAAGGGAGCCATTTTTAGTCTAGAGATATTTTCCGGAAAAACCAAGACCATCAGAAGGCATGATGACTACCATAACAAAGATCAAGTATGTAAAGATGCCATGGCAGAGGAATACCAATCCATTATGCAGAATGATGTCTGGGATGTGGTTCCCAGACCAAAGGAAAAATCTATGGTGAGTTCGAATGGATCTACAAGATGAAACACACAACTGATGGCAGTATTGAAAAATATAAGGAAATACTTGTAACCTGAGGTTTCTCTTAGAAGGAAGGGATTGACTATGAAGAAATTTTTTCTCCCATAGCAAGATATACCTCGATCAGGACTATACTTTCATTGGACGCTATGATGAATTGGAAGGTGCACCATATGGATGTAAAGACATCCTTCTTGAATGGTGAAATAAAAGAGGAATTTTATGTGGAGCAACCACTTGGATTCAAGACACATGACAGGGAGACTCACGTGTGCATATTAAAGAAGGAGTTATATGTATTGAAGCAAGAACCCAGAGCATGGTATGGTGGTATTGAAAATTTTCTGATGAGCTTGGGTTTTACCAAGAGCAGTGAAGATCCTAACATTTAGTTTAAGGTTGAGGATGGTGAACTGGTGATTCTAATGATGTATGTAGATGACCTGTTTCTAATAGGTGTGGAAAATCTCATCACTGACTGTAAGAGAAAATTGGTTGTAGAATTTGAGATGAAAGATTTAGGAAAGATGCACTACTTCTTGGGACTATAAGTTTGGCAGAGATTAGATGGGATTTTCTTAAATCAAGGAAAGTATATTGTGGACATATTAAAGAGGTTTGAGATGTTGGACTGTAAGGCCATGGTTACCCCGATGGTACCAAATCTTAAGTTGTTGCAGGATACGATTTCAGAGATTGTGGATTCTACCTTATACAAATAGATAGTGGGCTCGTTGATGTATTTGATGAACACAAGACTAGATATATGTTTTACTGTGAACACCCTAAGTCAACATTTGGAGCAACCCAAACAGGTTCATTTGGTTGAAGCAAAACATGTGTTGAGGTACCTTAAGGGTACTCTAGATCATGGTCTCCAATATATATCTGACCATGATTTTGGATTGTATGGATACTCAAATTTAGATTGGGCCGGCAATATTCTTGACCAGAAGAACACTTCCATATACTGTTTTAGTCTTGGCTCTAGTATGGTCTCGTGGAGCAGCAAAAATAAGTCATCTGTGGCACTTAGTATGACTTAATCTGAGTATGTGGAAACATGTGAAATGAGTAGAGAAGTAGTATGGCTTTGAAATCCGCTGTCTAGGTTATTTGGTCTCAGATTAGAGGTGACCTGCATTTCATGTGACAACTAGAGTTGCACGAAGTTGTTAGAGAACCTGGTGTTCCATGATAGGTTGAATCATATCAAGATCATATACTACTATATCAGGGATATGGTATAAAGGGGAGCAGTGAGGCTCCAGTTCATGACTACCGAGGATCATGTTGCAGATGTGTTCACCAAGCCACTGTCGAGGACGAAGTTCGAGTACTTCAGAAACAAGCTTGGTGTGGTACCTATTTATTGGGAGTGACAAGTGGAACTAATCCAACATGAAAAAGGGCTAGCACTGAGTATGGAAAAATCTCATCCAACATGAAAAAGGACTGGCACTGAGACAAGAGTGCACATGATCAAGTACTGATGCATCGCAGGGAGTGGATGTCCCGGGGACATGTTGTAGCTATTGAGAGATACCCACAGACCTTGGTTGCATGGGGTGAAGTCATGTTTCAGTATGGATATCCGAGGATGTATATATTCACATGTTCAACACTCAATGGATGTGAGCTCATGTGGTATTAGACTTGGAGTTTGTGTCTGGAAAAAACACCTTCCTAGTTAAGAGGGAGTGTTAATATTTTTGGTGTAACTACATAATATATTATTGTATATTTGTTTTACTCAAACCTTTAAAAGGTTATTGTAATTATATTGTACAAGTCGGCTCAACATAAAGTTTTATATTATTGGTATTTTACTTATAAATGTAAAAATCACCATTGTGGCTAGTTGACCTTGTTTTATGGGTTATTTAGGTCAAGAGTCATTTCTCTTCAATAGAATCTATTATGTATAAATAGAGTATAAGTTCCTCTCATTTGGACACACACTCACACACTTCTCTTGTGCATCTTGGAGTGCATAAGAAGGTCTAGTGCACAAGTCTTGGAGACTGGTTATTTTGGTGTTTTGGTCTTGGTCTTTCTTGGAGAGCTATATCACATCATTGTACTGGTTGAAGGAATATATATTAAGGATTTTGGTTGCTGGGTTTTCTCCTCCACGAGGGTTTCCCAGGATAATCATTGTGTTCTATTGTATTTGTGATTTTCTATCTTTCAGTGATCCTACTACAATTGCTATTGGATTAATTAATTGTAATTGTGTAACTAGAAAATTTAAAATTCTAACATGTAATACCGATGATGTACTCTAACCAAGTACTATCACCCAAAATCATCTTCCATCTACAAGTGCATCAACCATGTAGAAAAATTCAACAAGATGAACCACAATCAATATGTGTTCCCACATATGTATGCCATATCAACCATAAACCATGTGCCAATCATATTGCTAGCAAGTGCCTTAACCATTGTACCAAGTATGTACCAATCATGCATCAAATATAGATCAAGCTATGAATAATCAATGATATACAACATAATCACCTCATCAACTACACGTTTCAATATGTAGCTAAACCACATGCCAAATGCATGCATCAAAAACATCCAATGAATATGCCTCTAACAATGCATCATAAGATATATTAATGGAGCTCACATATGTACCAGCCATGTATCATAACAAATCTACATCAACCACCATTCACTAAGCATCCAATAGTATCTCTAAACATGTACCATAAGTGTGCCTCAATATATCAATGGTATCTATAGCTAGCATCACATCATCATAATATATCTCATAACCAAAGTGCCATAAATTCACTGTCATAACTAGCATTGTTCCTCAACAGAAAATTCCTCAATCCATACTCTAGAGTTAGTATCATGCATCTAGGAAAGGCATCAATCATGTTCTTCAAGACTCAACCATATGTCACCACCATACATACATTAAACATACATGCAACCATATAATCATGAAAACTTGCAACAAACCATGTCATACCCTGCAAAACATAATTATATCATCAAATCATGTTGTACCTCATTTGCATAGCTTTCTTTTCAAGGATTTTACAACATATACGCGGCCTGTTACGCAGATAGTTCACGTATGCACATGACCTATCTATAAGCCAGCTCGCATATGTATGCAACTGATTCCACTAGAGCCTGCATATTCTTCTAAACATGTCAAGCTTGAGGTTGCCTCGTGGCTGCCTTTCTGTTTTGGTTGTTCAGTATTCTTCACCCACTTCTAAAGGTGTATCAACTTCTCAGAACTTGAGCTCTGAGCTTCCATATTTTCATTATTGTCTTCCTTCCTAGCTTCACGTGTTCTTCTTGTCATGCTATATGAATCACTCTTCATGGATTGTCTTCTTGTGTTCCAAAAATCCTGGGATTTGTGGCCAAACCCATTGCAGCTATAACATCGCATGGTGTGAAAATGAGCAAAAATATGTCCCATTTGATTACATCTCCAATACCTTAGGGTGTTATAAAACCTTTCATTATCTTTCCTTGCATAATGTCTGCAATCCAAATCTTTGCGACCATATTCATTACATGAGTAGTAGTGACCATGAAAAACATTTTCATACCTTTTCTTTGGTGTCCACCTTGAAGGTGTCTCTCTGCTGAATTTTCTTCGAGGTGTAAATATGGCTTCTTGATATATTCCTTGCTTTGTTCTTTTGAAAGTTTCCTTTCTTTGTGTAGATGGTTGACTTGCATCATTCATTCCACACTTTGAGAGTGAAGGAATTACCTCATACTTCTTATAAGTGATAAATTCAAGATGTATAGCTTCCTTGTTGTATCCAAGACCCGATTTATCATTTGGAGATCTTTGGATATCTAGGATCTCATCCAAGACTGTTGAGTTGTTCATGAACTTGATGTGAGTGTTTGAATTCTCTACTATCTTTCTAAGATCAACAACTTCAGCTTCCAATTTATGACATGACTCTTCCCTTTCATTTATTTGATTTTTCATTATTTCCTCTATCCTTTTGGCTTCTTCAATTTGGGTCTTCAGATTGAAATTAAATTCAAGATTTTTTCTAAGCTCATCATCTACCTTCTTCTTTTATTCTGCTTGACTAATTATTTCATTCTTTAGTCTTTTGATCTCTTCTTATTTTATCAAGTCTTTTACTTTGTTCTTTGAGCATTTGCTTTAGTGCCATGGTATATCTTGGGTACTTTTCTAGGACTTCCTTGGTGTATTTTTGAAGATACTCAAAAGAAATTGAGTAATGTTCTATTTCAATGCTAACATCGTCTAACTTAGATACAACTTTATATTTAAGCTTCAACAAATATTCCTCTTCATCTATAGGATACCTTTCATCTGATTCTACACAAACTACTTCTATATTTTCTTCTTCACTTGTGGAGGAACATTCAACATCATCACACTTATAATTATTCCAATCATAGGATTTTGGAGAGTCTTTACCTTCATTTTTCTTGATGGAGTTGTCTTCAGTGTTTTCCTTTTTTCCTTGATATGTCTTCTCTAGCTTCAGCCATATATCCTTGGCAGAAGTACATTCTCCCATGATTTCTTTGATAGAACTTGAGAGTCCATTGAAAATGGTCTTGAGAGCTAATGCATCATTCTTCTTTTCTTCCTTTTGTGTTGTAAAATTTGAATTATTCTTCAAGGGAACTGATCCACCAATAACTACTTTCCAAACACCTGCTCATTTTTCCTTCAAGTGCCCTTTCATTTATATTCTGCATGCAAATAAATATATTTCATCAAAGAGGGGAACTTCATTTGCATGCTCGTCCATTTGTGTGTCCATGGATCTCCTTCAAGCTTGTAAGGATTATGATGAAGGCCTGCTTTGATGCCAATTGTTGGACACACTGACCACACTGAGAGGGGGGGGGTGAATCAATGTACGGATATTTTTACTCCTTTAAAAAAAACCTTAGTTAGCAATCACCATTTACTCATAATTCATTACTTTCATTTATAACAAGTTGTATGTAAACATATATCAACAAAAAATATAATCAATAAACCATCACCACAAGGAACAAAAGGAACAAAAGATATATGTATAAGTTTATTTTATATTACAGACTACAATCCTTGGGGGTTTTTCAGCAACAACTAAATAGAGAAACAACTCCACAAGAACACCAACTCTCAATGCAAGACTTATCCTTCAAATCTCAGCATCAACTGAGAAGAATCAATCCTCAACAGATACCAATCTATCAATAGGTACATGACTTGTTTATACTACAACCCATGTATGCACACAGTCTGCCTATACTACAACATGCACATGTATGCGCCTTAACCCCCTATTAGCCTGCGTACACCTTCATAAACTAGGGTTTATGAAACTTCACAACTTCTTCCCTTCAGACCCTTTTTGCCTCTGCCACATCCACTTCTGATCTGTCACTGCACTCTGCCTTTCACTGCCCAATCTGTACCATAACCAATCACGAACATATCTATGCCATCCAAAAACCTATGCATGCTCCTCAACCATACACCATCACAGATTATGGATATTTCTCAATCAGAACAGATCTAAACTACTCAACCAACCAACTACCATATTTAGACATCAATACAACCATAAAAAGAATGCCTCAAGCATTCACCATACCATGAGAAAATCTAAGCATGAAGACAACATATAACCATACCATATGTTCTGTAGTAGATATGAATTAGTAGACCACTGTTCTCGGAACTTGCTTCAGACTTTAGGAACCTGGCACCAACACTTGCTCAAAATTTTATGTTTTTTCCCTCATGTACGCTCCCTATTACACTACCAGCCCGCGTATATACGCACCCTAATAAAATGATATCCCACGCACATCTCATAAACTAGGTTTTTCAGAATTTCTAAAACTCTGAAACTTTCACCGTCAATACCTCAGAATTACGAAACTTTTGATGCGTCCATGAAAACCTGCAATGAATCATTCACCAAGAATAGATCTTCAATATGCTCAAGAGATTCACAACAATAAGAGATCTTTGATCTCTTATTTATACTTCTCCAAGTAACTTCCTCTAGGGTTTATCATCTAACCAACTTCAACCAACTTCCTTCTTTTGGGGCTAATGAACTTCTAACCACTTTGTCCACTTCTAGCCCACTTTGTCCACTTATAACCCACTTTTTCTACAAATAGTAAATTCTCCACTTCTAGTTACAATTAATTTATTTTTAATTATTTTCTTGTTGCAACCACTTAACCCACGATTAACCACTTTTACTAGTCAACTTTATTCTAGGAGTTTCTAGAATAACTTGAATTCTTTTACCTTCTAGGGGCTTCTAGACAACATATGAGGGTTCTCCAAATTCACTTGAACATAAATCTCTAATCGCGAGGAGTTATGTGACGTTCCACATATCACCAGAAATGGCATGACGATTACTATCCATATAGAATAGTCTCACTTAAACATTCACTATTATTCATTACATTATTCCATAATCAACCTTGGGCTCATTAACCACACATATAGGATGACTCAACCACTTAACTGTTTGGACTTCACAAAGCATCTTCCCATGAGGGATTTCACCATAAGGGAACCACTTTGGATTTCATCCATTTGGTACTTCCTATCAGCCATGAGAAGACACCAATGTCCAACCTTTACATCATCACAACTATACATCAATCCATGAAAATACATCGCTATGACACCTCATGACATTATCCCTCATACATCAATTACATCTATGATCACATGATCCAAGAATCAATACATCAATGATACAATGACAATACTTGACATCAAATCTTTGAAATCAATCCTTTGACATCAATGACAACATAATGCAACACATTGGGTTACTGAACTTCAAGAATATGATTTAGAGATAAAACCTGCAAAAATTGTTCGTGTTCAAGGAATGTGTAAGTTGGTTACTTAGACCATTGATTCTAAATTTGATAATACTTGTGATAATCAGGAATCTGAAAACTCACAAGAGGTATATGTTATTCTTGATGTTTCTAATTCACAATATTCAGATTTAATTTATTATTTGACCATTGTACCTCACCTTTACATTTGGATGCAAAAAAGAAACGTGTCTTGAGACTAAAAGTGAGTCAATACCAACTTGTCAATGGCATTTTATTTAGAAAAAAATATTATTCAATGTTGCTTATATGTTTAGAAAAGGAAGAAGTTGACAAGTTTTTTTTTTTTATCTACATGATGAACCTGTAGGTGGTCACTTTGGTGGCTACACAATTGCACATAAAATTTTACATGCAAGTTATTATTGGCCGACTCTATTCAAAGACGCACATGCTCATTCTTGAGAGTGTAAAGATTGTCAGACTTTAGATGGCATAGATAGAAAAAAAAAACATTACCTTTGTAACCTGTAATCATTGATCAACCCTTTGATCAATGGGGTTTGGATGTCATCGGTGAGATTATTCCAAATTCTTCCAAGAAACATAGGTATATTTTTACTGCCACTAATTATTTCAAAAAATGGGTGGAGGCCATTCCCTTGAAATCTATTACAGCTGAACATGTAATTTCTTTCATTGATCAGTTCATTGTTACAAGATTTCGTCTCCCAAGCACATTGATTTTTGACAACGCAAGTTATTTTTCTGCTTTATCACTCACTGATATGCAATACAAAATTGCATTAAATTGAAACATTCAACTAGTTACTACCCACAAGGTAATGGTTTAGCGGAATATACCAATAAGAACCTTTTAAAAATTATGAAGAAAATTGTTAATGATAATCATAAGAATTGACATAAAGCGCTCATTTTTGCATTATGGGCAGATCAAGTTACTTATAAAGCAACAGTTAGCACTTCCCCTTACTTTCTAGTTTATGGGAAATAAGCCATATTTCCTCTGAACATTACTGTACCATATTTATCCCTTGTGCAATCCGTCCAAGAACAACCTTGTTCTAGTTTGTAGACTCGTTTAAACTAGGTTTTTAAACTAGAAGAAGTAAGAGATAAGGCTCAACAAACTTTTGCCAATCATCAAAAAATGGTTTGATAACAGATCGATAGGTGATAAAAGTTTTGAAGTTGGTGACTTAGTCCTCAAATGAGATAAGATCCTTGAGGAAAAGGGTAAACATTCAAAATTCCAGAGATTATGGCTAGGTCCCTTTTAGGTTTCTAAGAATATTAGCCCATCTACTTTTATTTTACAGACTCTTGATGTGATATAGAGGAAACTCTATTTGTAAATGGGTTAATCCTTGAGAAATATTTTTCTTGAAGAGTGCCTCAACCCTTCTGTAAATATTTTCTATCTTGCTATTTCAATTTGATTATTTTGGAAAAAAATGTTTTCTTCTATGATTGTTGTGTTAAGATTTGATTTTTGATTTTATTATTTTGTTTTGTTTGTTATAATAATATGGAGCATGTTGTTTACCCACTGTCTTTGAAATTCTATCTTTTCAAGGAATATTTCCTGAGAAAATACTTCGTAGCAAGGTCTGCTCAAAATTTAATTTCCTTTATATTAGAAGAATTTTATGGGAATGACATATCAATAGATGAAAATATTTTCTCTACCCCATGCAGTGCAATAAAATAAGATAACTTTCTATATCTCTCCTCTTCCATTTCTCCATTGCTTAAATTTCAATCACAAATTTAATTATTAAAAGGCGAATGTCTAAATTTAATAAATAGGAAGATGTGGGAAGTGTATATATACCCACCGGGATATTGAACAGGTTTGTTGGCAGCAGGGCCATGTATGCATAGTATCAAGGTAACTTCGCTGGGGTACTAAACAAGCCCACTGACAGCGAAGCAATGCAAGATACATAAAGTTAAACTGAACTAATTGTACTCTGTCATGGTAATTGAGCTTTTCTTAGTAGTCAAATCAAAATCCCTGAATCCCGAGTTCTAAATTTATCAAAATCCCGATTCCCTATGAGAAAGGCTTAGTAAAAAAGTGTGAATATCAGTGTACTTTCCTTATCTTTTACAGTTAGCTATGAGAAAGTTATCATTTATCAATAAATTTTCTTATTTCTTGTTATCTGATATTTTTCCTCTGATTTTTATACACATAAATAACTGGTTCTTTCAACGTGTTACAAATTATTGTGGCAGACAACAACCCTCCCAAATTTGCATTTATTTTCAATAATAATTTTTTTTTTCAATGAGAAATTTGGGACCCTTTATTATTGAAGGTTTTTTCCAATTTGAATTTACTTATTTGTTTTAATTTTATAAACATTTTCAAGATTATAATTTTGATATGGGCATCAATGTGTTTGATATATTTAGAACTGTGGGTATCTTTATATTTTTGAACCCTAGTTATATATCAATTTTGTGTATCATCTTTTTGAATTTCATGACTTTAAACATGAAATTCCAAAAGTTTTATTTTTCCAAATATTCCATATGGTGCATCATTTTATGACAGTTTCTTTGCTTGAAACATGATTTTGATTGCAGATTTCACATGTTACCATGTTATTATTTTTGTGTCATAGATCATGTTATTCAAATACTTGTTACGAATAAGGTTTTTGTTTTGAGCTACAGATGAATAAGCTATGAAATGGTTTTTCTTTTGTCCTAAGTTTTATTAAGTTTGTTATACTTTATGAATTTTGGAAAAAAGATAATATTTTCAATCTCTTGTAAAAGATCTCTAATTACAACCTGATGGATTTTACCTACGAGATAATTTTCGATTACATTGTAACGTCCATTGCTTGTATTACTAAAAACCTTATGAACGATGTGTATTATTCCCTGGTTATGACTATTGTACTTGCCAAAATTATTGATCTGATGGGTAAATTATTTCGATTTATATGATTTCCATATGGCATTTTGTGTTGCTCTTGTTTACTCCACGTAGTAATCGCGAATGTCCTTTCCTTTTTCATCATTAATTAAAAAAATAGTTCATATGTTATGGATGGGATAGGGTTCGGATTACAACACAATGTTATGATTTGGGTTTTCAAGTTGTTTGGTTTTCATATGCAAACCAAACATAGGATTGATTATCTGTCTTTGTATTTTCCCTTTTACCTCTGTTTATGTCCGGTAACCTTACTGAGTCGTATCCATACTCTTGCCATGAGTCTAGTATTAGTATGAAGGTTTAGTTTGTGTATGGAATTTTGAATTTTGATGAAGAAGGAGACTTTGACATTAAAAGTTTTTCTTTAATATAAAGACCATATCAAATTTGAATTTCAATATGCATTTCAAGTATTGATGCTTGGTACTATTACTGGTATTTGTTTACTTTATCTTTTATCGAAATTTGATTATTAAATATTATGTTGCAGTATTACTATTTTCACAATTGTTTACTATTAATCAATTGTGTTGATTCTTCTTATTGTTTCATATTATAATCGATTGATTGAATTTGTATATGAATGTTGTGTTTTATAAGGTCTATCTAATTGTTTAGACATGCTTTTATCCTATTCATAGTTGCAATATTGAAACATATACTTAATGATTTATATCCTTTAGGCATTGTTTATCTTGATTAATTCATAAGCAAAAAGAAAGATTACATCTGGCTGATATTTAGATTAGTATTTAAATTTATTAGAATAATAATTACTACGACTGATTCTAGAATAAGAATAACTTATTTGAAATAATTTATACAACTCTTGTTTTATATTTCTTTTAGTAAACATTATTGAAAAATAAAATCTCCTTTCGTAGGAGTAAAATTCCATCTGTGTTTTGAGTGAGTTTTTTCCAATTTCATTTTTATTTTTAAGTAGTTTTGTTCCTTTGCTGTTTATCTCAAATTTCAAATATTCTATATCAACAAACACACAGTTTAGTCTTGAATAAATAGAAAGTGTGAGTTTAGGTTTAGATTAGTTTAGTTTGTCTTAGTTTTAGCTTAGATTAATCAAGGGAAACTGGACCTAGAACCAGTCAGAATCACCATTTCAACATAAAAGGATCTATTTGGGATCTTGACTGGGTGATTTTTCCAAATGTTGAATATGGTCATTTTTGGCCATCAATAGGTTCCTATTCTTGTAGGTGTAAAGTTATCTGCATATCAGTGTCCCAAGACATAGGAAGAGGAAGAGGGCATGTCCCATGTTCCATATGCTAGTGCAATTGGTATTTTGATGTATGCAATGGTATGTACTAGACCATACATTACACATGCAATGAGAGTTTTGAGAAGGTCTATGTCAAAACCAGGGAAGGAGCATTGGAAAACAATAAAAATGGTTTTCATGTATTTGTGTGACACTTATTTTTATGAATTGTGCTACCAAGGAATACCATGATTGGATAGAGTGTTGGGCACACATGGGTTTGTTGACATGGACCGGGCTAGAGATCTGGATCACAGAAGATCTACAAGTGGGTATGTGCTTAACCTATTTAGAGGAAAAATCATTTGGATGTGCAAAAGAAAGGTTGTAGTGGTGCTCTCAACTATAGAAACTGAATACATGGCAACCAATCATCCAAGAAAGGAAGCAATATGGTTACATAGATTGTGTTCAGGTATTGGGTTGGTACAACAAGAAATAAGGTTAGATTGTGATAGTCAGAGTGTAATCTTCCTGGCAAAGAACCTAGCTTGTCATTCAAAGACAAATCATATTGATGTTTAGTATCACTTTGTGAGAGACATGGTTGAAGATAAGAAGGTGTTGCTAGAGAAGGTTGACACTTTGAAGAATGTTGTAGATTCATTGACAAAGTCGGTGAGCTCTGAGAAGTTCTCCTGGTGTAGAGAAACAATGGGAATTGCTTCCCTATATTGTTGACTTTTTAATCTTGTGACCCCTTGTATGCAAAGAAAATATCAAGTGGGAGAATGTTGGGTAGGTGTTATATTCTTTGCATGTGTGTGTGTGTGGGGGGGGTGCGTTTGATTTGACGACTACGTCTGACGGTCCCTCCCTAGAAGTTCTATTTGTGTCATGTGTGTCAAGTGATTTCCTAGGGGGGGGGTTCAAGGGGGGGCTAGGAGTGTCCACCCTAGTTATGCAGAGCATTCAGGGTAGTGCTCTACTTTTGTTTTTTGCATTTTTTTCTATTTTACCGTTTTTCACTATTTTTAGCGATTTTCTAAATTAATCCAAGATTAATGGATTACAGTTTTGGGAGCTACGAAATACCTAATTTTTTTTATATATTATATTTCAAATGTTGAAATTAATACAATGAAGAGTTGAGAGGTGCGACACCAAGGAAGGCTGGTTTTCTCTTGGTTAAGGGTTTCCAGTGTAAATCTCTTTATACTATATGTATGAGCCATTGATTGCTTTAAGTTTTTATTAAGAATATGTATACATTGATTTACTTCAGAGGTTTAAAACCTACAGTGTCTCCTATGGAATCTACATAAGCCTATCCATGCCCCACCAAACATGGGAAATAAGTTTCCAAAGGGGGGAAATATAACTCTGCACATGCTATGGCCATCCAAACCATTGAAAATATTGTCATTTAACCATGTTATTTATATGATCTCACCCACAATTCAACCAAACATTATCCATCACTCCCAGAATTAAAGTACCTTTTTAACACCAATGATTTATAACCTGATTCCTTCTCTCCCATGGTGTAAATTTCCCTCCTTGAATCATCGACTAATATATTAAGTCCTTATGCACCAGTAATCCCTATGATTTGTGTGATATATACAACCATTATTCTCATCATTGTCCCAATATACTCCAATTCATAGATGCCCTTTCCGTTTCTCGCCATCTCAATTCATGTCTTGAGGATAAGCCAACCCTAGTTAGGGATAGTGTTAACCTTTGACATCAAAGGTTGTTTTAGAAAGAGGGTAAATGATCCAGATTATTTTGAGAATGAAATGAAGGCGGAGATATAACAATTAAATACACATAAATATTGCAATAAACAAAGAGATACAATAATACATAATTTCTATTAATGAGAGAAATGTACAGAAACTGTAAAAATATAGAGTGAATGAATTCACTAGAATGGTGGTAGCTTATCTTTGAGAAGAGATGTGATGGCTATGCTCATTTGTAAGAATATAATGTTTACAATGGGGCTCCAAAGGCCTTTTTAACATAAATAAAATCCAAAACCCTAACCATGGGAGATGAAACGACAAAAGGTTTGTGGGCCCCAATGGGGGTAGTTGATATGCCAACTTACCGAGGGCATATATTTTTCATACGCTCTACGTTTGGGTCGCATGATAACTCATTGGAAACGTGTATCCAAGAAGAACAAATTTCGACTGGGCCCAGGACAAAGCCTTTAAATAATGCTTGGGCCCCCAAACATCAAAAAACATTGTTTAGGGCCTCAAAATGAACCCAGAAGTTTGAGACTTGAAAAACTATACAAAAAATGCCAAGTTAGAAAACTGTATTTTGATACAGTGAAATAGGTGGAGTGCCTCTTCCATTCACACATGTGGATGAAGGGGACCTCACTGCATTTTATTATCGACAACAGAAGCCATAAGAACCTCATCTCAACATATATTGTCAGGAAGTTGGATTTGCTGACAATACCACACCCACAACCATACACCATCAGGTGGCTTCGCTGGGGTTGAGATCTTTGCGTCAGCAAATAGTGCTGCCTGTCCTAAGACATCAAGCCCTTCAAGGATGAGGTACTATGTGATGTTTCCCCACTGGAAGTCTATGATGTTCTATTAGGCCAGCCATATATGTGGAAACATAATGTTGTTTATGAGTCTTGACCCCGTAGTGTTATTGTTGCTCTGGGGGGTCATCTCTACAGGGTACCAGAGGTAGTTCCGACTATTTTCCTGCAAAAACAATGCCACAAAGTAGTCTCTCATATGGAAAAGTTTAGATTATTCGTGACCTGGTAAGAAGGAAAACAAATGACACTGCAACCACTACAGGCTCGACCCAAGACATTTATATCCAACATAAGAAGATCAACAAGATTATAGAAGAGCATAAAGATATTCTTACTGCACCTACGAGGGTGCCTCCACACTGCCCAGTCAAGAAAAGTTATAATTGATCCCTTCATACTTTTCATGCTACATCTTCACTGACATATTTCTCCCACACTCAGGAAGATCATGCACATAGATTAGTTGAATAGATCCAACCCCTCCAACAACAACTTCATGACAACCTTCAACAAACTAAGCAAGACAACTTCTTCAATAAGGAAAGAAACTCACCAAGGTTCAGATTAAGAAAAAGCTTCTCTGGGAACTTGACGCAATGGAGACCATTTATTCCTAAGGGGAGAGGAATAATGCAGGTGGGTATCGATGGCCACCCACCTATTCCACTAGCTTGAAATACAATTTTCCACCTTGGAAAATTTTCTACAGTTTTTCCGGTCCCAAACTTCCAAGGTCATTTTGAGGCCCTAAACGATGTTTTTTTGACATGTATGGGCCCACGAAATAGCCAAATTATTTGTCTCGGTCCTACTCGAAATGTGTTCTTCTCAGATAGAACTTTCCAATGAGATATGGTGCACTCCAAATGGATATCTTATTCAAAAGTTACACCCTTGGGAAGTTCACTTATTAACTACCCCCATGGGGGCCCGCAAACCTTTTGGCATTTCATCTTTCGGGGTTAGGGTTTTGGATTTTATTTATGTTAAAAATACCTTTAGATTCTCATTGTAAAAATCATCTTCTTGTGAATGAGCATATCTCTCAAATATCTTCTCAAAGATAAGTTTCCACCATTCTAGCGAGTTCATTCACTCTATATTTTTACAGTTTCTGTACATTTCTCTCATTAGTAGAAATTGTGTATTACTTTATGTGTATTTCATTTTTTAATCTCCGTCTTCATTTCATTTTCAAAATAATCTAGATCAATAAACTAGTTGTTGAAATTGGTCCTCCTCTTGTCAAAACCAATGAGAATACCATGCACATTCTTTACATTTCAACTTCCATGGGATCAATATCTTATGGAAATCCTTCATTTTCATCAAATGTACATTAAAGTGCCCCTTTTATGTTCAATTTACCATTGGTATTAACATTGGTGCAACCCCCATATGTTGGTTCTACATCTAACTCTATAGAAGTGTCCTATGTGAGCCAAACCTCTCGTTCCTATGGTGTTGACAAAGGGTTCACTATCCCATCTTCTACCACCATAAAATTAACTGATAACATAGAATTTGGTACCCCTATATTTTATTTTTATGAATAAATCCTAGAGTCCCTTACCTGAGTGAATTATCCTTGTGATGATATGCATCATCATTCCTACTTTTTAGCCCAACAAACAAGTCCCTTCAACCAAAATGTTGTTGAGACAAAAGACTTTCTCCCCCATGGAAAAATTTATTTCTTTGAGAATCCCATCCCTACACCTAATGCATTTGAGGAAGAGAATATGGCCAACATTTCACCTATCATCAAGTTGGATATCTATGTTAATTCTAGTGTTAAAAACATCATTCTTGAATCAAATTGTTTCCCTAAAGAGATTGTTGCTTATAAATCCCTTTTATGAGAATTTTGCGATGTTTTTGCATGGTAATATTTAGAGATGCCTGGAATTGATCCTACCATAATTGAACATCACACTAATACATAGTTTCATGCTATTCCTTTCCATTAGAAATAATTAACTATGCACCATGACAAGGCCCTCACTATCAAAGCCGAAATCGATAAACTTCGTCAGGTAGGTTTCATTTACCCTATTGCATACACATTGTGTGTAATACCCTTAGTTGGATCCCCAAAATATAAATGTAAATGTATACATGATAAAAGGTTGATAGTAGAACAATGTGTCCAAGAGTCGAATAATGTAATATGTAATTGTACATTGAATATTAATAATAAAATACACCACTGGTTGTAGATGAAGAAGGACAAAAAACATGGGGGCTATGATTCCACATGAGAGGAATGAAAGGGGGCTTAGGGGATTAAAGGGGGCCAAAGTAAAATATTAATATTTTATCCTAAGCCTATTTCTTATACTTTATGTTATCCTAAGTCTTTGGAGCCTTGGGATGAGTTGCAAAGTGAGATACATGGGCTTCTTTGGAAGCCACATGGTGCATTATTGACATGAAAATATATGCAAAATTTTAACGACATGCTAGAGGATTATTGTCATTTATTCCTTGGAAAAAGTTATCTCTGAGAGACCAAGTTGTTATCCAATAATTGTATTAGAATTATGGAAAAGGAATTTCCTATAATTATGGCTGTGATAAAATATGGGAATTGCTGCCCTGAAACCATGGGGAAATTGTGACCATGTGTAAGGGACATGGTGGACATTGGGAGACTCAATTACAAATAAGAATTCTTAGAGTCCCTAGAAGAGATATTTCTTGGAGAACCTATGCTGGAGCCCTAGAGGGAAGTTTGATAGCTTGAGGGACTATGTGGTAAAGAATGGGATCCCATTCCTTGGGTAATGCAGGTTGAAGGGAAAATAGAGTTGGTGGATTGAAATTGATATAGGAGTTAGTAGAATGTGAATTGTTGATCCGGATTATTTTCGGCACGAAATGAGAGCGGAGATATAATAAATAAATGCACAGAGATATCGCGTATATCCAGTAATATAACATAAATATATCAGAGATGCAAGCATAAACATAGAGATACAGTAATAAACGATTTCTATTAATGAAAGAAATGTACAGAGACTGTAAAAATACAGAGTGAAAGACTCGCTAGAATGGTGGCAGCTTATCTCTGAGAAG
>JZKD02S0610405.1:50981-74152 GCA_000966675.3 Picea glauca | reverse complement strand
TTCTTCAGATGTCCTTTCTTCCCACAATTCCAACACTCTATCTTTCCAAGTCTGGATTTGGATCTTCCCTTCCTAGAATTCCCACGGTTCCCAAAACCCTTTCCTCTATCCTTTTTTATTCCCCTGTTCTCCATGTTCAACGCATTTCCTGATGTCTCACCTATGATTTTCCATTGCATTTCCTCACTAAGGATAACACCAACAACATCATCAAATTTTAAAGTATTTGAACCAGAGATAGAGTTACTTACAACCATGACCAAGTCGTTCCAACTTTTTGGCAATGAGCAAAAGATTAGAAGAGCCCTGACCTCATCATCAAAGTCCACTTTTACAGAACTTAGTTGATTAGTAACCATATTAAAATCATTTAAATGATCTGCAACAGACCCACCTTCCGACATCTTCATATTAAATAATCTCTTCATTAGAAATACTTTATTGGACACCGAGGTTTTTTCATACAATTTGGCCAATGCGTCCATCAAACCCTTCGTTGTCTTTTCTTTGGAAATATTGAAAGCCACTGACGTTGCCAGGCTTAGTCGTATCGTTCCTAGAGCCTTTCTGTCAAGAATCTCCCATTCTTTGTCCTTCGTAGCCGCTGACTTCTTTGCTATTCTGCCCAATGGTAGGAATAGATCCTTCTGATATAAATAGTCTTCCATCTGTATCTTCCATAACTGGTAGTTTTGGCCGTTAAATTTATCAACCCTAAACTTTCCATCTTCTGACCTTGCTCCCACTAGAACTAGGAACCCTCTTTTCCTACGAGTTACCTTTCGCTCTGATACCAGTTGTTGGAAAAACAAGACCATGGAGAAATAAAATAAAACAAATGCGGAAACAAAACACAGAAGATACACAATACAATAGAGACACAGATTTACGTGGTTCACCCAATGTGGGATACGTCCACCAGAGAAATTGCCAGGTCCTTCCTTTATTATTATCCAACATATGAAGGGAAACAACCTACAACAAAACCCGCTGTAACTTCCTCTTCTTTCTCTCACAGTCTCCTATCTCAGAATACAATATTCTCCATCATACATAGCCACAATACATTTCCCTCATAAAAGAGGTTTTCCTTCTAGGGAAAAAAACCCTAGCATAATTTCTACTGTTAGATCTACGACCTTATAATGAACGGTCCAGATTTACAATGAAATTACAATAAACTTTTACAAGACAATTTTTCCTTCATGGGAGGCTTCCCCCAAACCCCTGTTGGGGGCCCGCTTGCCCCCAGCCAGGGGGATAGCCCCCCCAGACCCTGCAGAGGGGGTAGCCCCCCTCTGCACTCCCCCGCGTGGAAGAGTGTGCATACTTCTGGCGTGTAAATACTTCATGGGGTATAAACACAGCTGAAAGTAAAAGACCTCTGAATCAGGAAGATAATCAGGCTCCACAACCAACAACTTATGATATGAAATGAATGCTATTATGTTGTATGTTTGATCCTGCATAATTGTGATTGCATGTATAAAATAATTAATAATAAGACAACATAGAAATATAATATCAAAGTTATAATATATGAAATTATAACCTAGCTAGAAGGCTAGGTAAATTATAAAAATGTACCAAAAATAATATTGAGAAAGTGAAAGGAAATGTTGAAGTAACCCACCATCCTGATAGTGTATAGGGGTGGTTGATTATGTTACAAACATGGGTCTTTAATCGTGTGCTCATTGCAAAGAAACAAGGCACTATTCGTGTCTATATTGATTTATGTGATCTAAATTGGGATTTTCCTAAAGAAAACTATTGACTCCATTTTTTGTCCAAATTATTGATGCATGTGCCTAACATGTGATCCTTTGTTTCATGTATTGGTTATCAGGTTATAATCAGATTTAGATTCAGCCCCAATATCAATACAATATTTTCTTCACTACCCCACGAGGGACCTTCACATATACTATTATTCCCTTCAAATTAAAGAATCTTGGAGCCGCATTCCAGGGTGCCATGTTGGTATGATCCCAAGGGGGGCATATATGGGGTTAAATATATATGATATGATCCCAAAGGGGTCATATAGGGGAGTAATTAAATGTTTATGTAATGGGTAAATGTCTATGCAATATTGGTAGAACTAATAATAAAGGGGCCACATGTGCAATGTGTGAATATGTATATATAGAGATCACATAGTAATTATTGAGGACATGTGATTTGGATTTATGAATGTTATTTGGGTATTTGAAGGATATTCTCCTACACATGTGGCCCCTATATTATTAGGCTGACCACTATTACATATAAATTTACCTATTACACATTTAACCGCCAAATGCCCCCTTTGGGGTCATATCATATACATTTAACCCCATAAACACCCCCATTAGGGTCATACCACATGTCATACTGCTTCCATGACCTTTTTCACATTATCTTGTCCTATATTGATTATCTCATAGCTCTCTTGAGGAAACGGTTACAACACTTACAATACTTGTGTACTATCATCCTTAGGTGTTGCAAATATAACATATAATTAAACCCTCTTAAGTGTGTCTTCTGCATTCCATCTAGTTGGTTATTGGGATTCATATATTCCAAAGCTAGCATTACTGTCGACCCCCTATGATCTGTAAACTTCCGTGGATGATCCACTAGAAAAGTTCATCACAATAGATCTGATAAATAATTGAAATATTTATTATTAAGGTTATTTTCCTTAGATTTCAAGAATATTTAGTTACTAATTTTTCTGCTTATGCATGAAATAGATAAAATACATAAAATAGCGAATAATAAAATAAAATCACACCATCCAAAAATACACACAAGATATGACCTACAAAACCCAACACAAGAGAAAACCCAACTAGAAGGTGAGGCTGCTCTACTCTCTTTTCTCTGGTATATAAATGATGCAAGTACAAAGAAAGATACACTCTTTGTGGAGTGGCCTTTGAACTATGGACTGTATGGATGCTACAAAATCTCTCCTCCTATGTTTTTCTCACAAAATACCACGCTTCGATGTTTTTCTCAGCTATGGAACAAGATACAATGCAAAATAATGGAACGCCTTATTCTCCTAATGGCCTGGTATTTAAGATAGCACGATAGCCATCTAGGGGTAATGTTTTGACTTCCTCAACCTTCAATTGTGATAATATTTTGGAACTTCTAGAATGTTCTTATAAAATAGAATACGTGGCTATCCCCACATGTCTAAGTAATTGAGGCTGACATGGCATCCACTCACACACTATGGTGATCAATATGGTAGGTCAACTTGCGGGAGGCATAACTTTCTCATACGAACTTCGATTGATGAAAAATTTGCATCGTTGGAAAGGTATCGCTGTGTCAAATATATAACATCATAGGATAGTAATTTTTGGACAAAAAATGTGTTGTTTGATGCCTCAAAATGGATCCAAAATATTTCAGATGGTTTTTTGGACCCCAATTTCCAAATTTGGACCAACCACCGAAATGACCCTACAAGCTTATTCCTCAAATTTTTCCACTCAAAAAGTATTGAGATAGATGAAAAATAATATAATGATTCAATCCATATCACACCTCCCCATTTAGGGATTCTTTTTGTCCCAAAAATATTTACTGAATGAGGCGAGGAAATTTTTACTCTACCTTCTCCCTGGGGTACCACTTTTCTTTTCCTGTAAGTTGTCCTTTCAACCTAATATGCCAAAGGTCATGCTTCCCTCATCTTGTAGTTCTAAAACAATTATGAAAAACCGTGTTCTTTGACAACTCTTCCTGAGAATCTAGTGCTAAGTCCTCTATGGAACGTAGGACCTTCTCCTCCTGTTGATACTGCATGGAAGGATCATAGAGTTTGAGATTATCCACATTAAATACTGAGTAAATGGGCATGTATGGGGGTATACGGAGTCTGTAGGTGTTATCTCCTACCTTTTCCAATACCTAAAAAGGACCATACCAAAAAACCTATATCTTCTTACCGGTACCCTGTAGCCTTTTCTTATTCAGTTGTAACCATACTCTGTCTCCCACTCTAAATGTTGTCTTTGTTCATTGATGGTCATGTCTATCATTGTACTTCTCCCGTGACTTCTTTAGTGTCTCTTATACTTGCAAATGGATATGCATGATCTTCTATTGTGAAATTATGTAGTACCCTTATAGTCCCATAAATGATCTCAATTCCGTGACATTTCTTGGTATTGGCCATTCCTCAATGGATTTTATCTTCGCTGGGTCCACAACTATTCCTTCCTCTGAAATGATATGACCTAAATAGTGAATATCCCTCTGGTAAAATGAACACTTTATCAACTTTTAATAAATATGATGCTTCCTCAATACCTGCAACACCATCCTCAAGTGCCACTCATGCTCTTCTTCAGCCTTTGAGTAAATACTTATGTCATCCAGAAATGCAATGAAAAACTTGTCTAAATATCTTCTGAAAAATTTATTCATTAAACACATGAAGAAAATTGGTGCATTTGACAACCCAAAGGGAACCATTGTAAACTCGTAATGAACATACCTTGTTTTGAAGGAAATCTTACTGATGTCTTCCTCTTTTATTCTCACTTGGTGATATCTAGATCTGAGATCAATCTTGGAAAATATCCTTGCGACCCTTAGATGATCAAATAGGTCATCTATCCTTGGAAAATAATACTTGTTCTTCATTGTTACCTTGTTCAACTTCCTAAAGTCAATGCAGAGTCCTAACGTGCCATCTTTATTTTTCATAAATAAAATTGGTGCACCCCAAGGAGACAAAGTTGGGCGTATATACCCCTTCTTCAAAATCTCTTCAAGTTTCATCTGCAACTCCTTCAACTTTGGTGTACTCATCCTATAAGGGGTCTTGGATACATGAGTTGTTCCTGACATCATATTTATAGAGAAGTTTATATCTTTTTTCGGTGGCAACCTCAATATATCTTTAAATACATCCTCGAATTCCTTTAGCACTATGCAATCTTCAACATTTGGCACTTTATCCATGGGTGCCTCCTTCATGTGCGCTATAAATAGTTGACATCCCTTCCTGTAGATTTTCTTCAATTGCAAGGCTGTAATTTCTCTGATAGTCACAACTCTTGGAATTCCTTGAACTGTGCTCAAATTTCCTTGCTCATCCAGGGAAGTAAATGCCTTATTATAACAATCTAGGACAACATGGTTCTCATCCAACCAATCCATGCCAATGAGGAAATCATACGAGCCTAAAGGTATGATATTCAAATCATCCTTTGTGTGCAATCCATTCATTTCCATTGGATATGCCTTTACTATCTCATTAATTTTCCTTTTTGCAAAGTTAGCTAACTGCACCAACCAATATTTTCCAAGTTTGCTTCTCGAAAAATGGAATATTTCCACCATCTTAGGATCTTGATAACTATGAATATCTCCCAAGTCAATTAAAATATAAATGGTTTGGTCATTAGTATTACCTTCCACATCGATCATGTGTGACTGAAACTTAATTTGCTTGTTGTCCAGGATGGCGTAAATTCTAGGTACACTTCTACCCATGTCTTCAATTGTTGCAACTTGTTTTACACTGTGCACAATCCTCGTTTTTTCACCTCTTTGAGGGAAATCTCTAAACATATGATTTCCGTGGCAACCCCAACACTTCATTGGCTGCTACCTTGGCCTAGTTTCCATTGCCTCAGTCATTCTGGGCTCCTTGGAAATTGACTATCCTTGCACAGTATTTCTGAAAAATGGTGGCTTACTCCCTTTCTTCCTTTTTTACACCTTTCTTCTCATCTTGTCTTCCCAAGCCTTTTGGAAGGTCGGTCTCCCCCTTTGTTTCTCATAAAGGAACTTAGCTCTGCTTATATTTTCTTTCAATGTATTTGGATAATCATATTGTATCTTATTGCTAATAAATGATGGTAGCCCACTCAAGTACCTTTGAATCTTCACTTGTTCATCCTTGATAAAAGGTACATATTTCAACATCTCTAAAAATATTCTTTCGTACTCCTCTATGGTCATTCTCCCAAGCTTGAGTTCAAAGAAATCCTTCGTTTTCCTATCATATTAGTGCTTGGTTAAATATTTCTATTCAAAATATTGCTTGAATTCCTTCCAAGTAACCTTCTTCTCATCAATGTGTTGCACTTGCACAGACTGATCCCACCACATTGATGCTTTCTCCTTGAGCTAATAAATATCAATTATCCTTTCTTCCTTCACAAAATAATTATGCAGCTGGAAGTACTTCCTCATACCCAACAACCATGTCTATGCATCCTCATCCTTTTTGTGCTCACCATCAAAGGTAGTGGGATTGATCTTATTCATTTCTCACTGTAGCTCATCCATCCCAATCCTTCTCTTATGCTTTTTGATAGGAGATGGACTTGAGCTACTGCACACTTTCCCGAAAGAATGCTTACCATAAATTCTTTCTTTTCTTCTTTTCTCATCATGAGACTTGTGACTTCTTGATCTGCTTGACTCTGTCTCCTTATATGTTTTCTTTTCTATTTTTTCTAAGCTTTGCATCAATTTGACATTGAAGTCATATTGTTGTTCCTTGGCTCTCATAAGCCTTTCATTACCATATTTATAGCTTTGGACATCTTTTTGCAGTCCATTTATGGTTTCTACCAAATTTATGCGTTCTTCATTGGATTCTGTACCATCAACAGCAAAACCGATATACAGATCCCAAAATCCATCGTCTTGACTGTCATTCCTCTATGCATATTCCATGCTTTTGACCTTCGACACTCATTCTATCCTGCTCTAATCACTACTAATTCTACAAAATGTGAAGGCAATTAATATTTGTTAGATGATTTCATGAAACAACTACATGAAAAATTTGCACCATTTTGTTAGAATCCTTCCTTCAGAAGCCCATGCATGCACTAGTATTCAACACACACAACGATGCACGATGTAATTATTTTTATTATAATGGAACATCATGTATCGGTAGTGCACATGCACCACAACTTTGTTCTGTGCAGTCCCAAACCCTTTAGTTCACATACCCATGCACCACTGTTTATTGTGCAGTTCCAGTGCCACACTCTGTAATGTCATATACTTAGTGCACCCATCTACTCATTCTTACTTAATGCACACCATATTCACGCTAAAATTCCAAATTTGGCCCGTGCAGGCTCAGTGTTGAAACTAGACCTCTGCAAATTTTGATGAATTCTGGCCCATACAAGTCTAGTGTTGAACCAATGGCTCTGATACCAAAATGTAATATCCCCAGCCACCCAGGCCAAAACCCTTCACACAAACTATCCCAACTTCAGTTCTGATACCTCAAGTAAGGTCCCCAACTTACTATTGAGCAACATTACCTCTAGAAAATTAGTGCAAAATTATCATTCAGACTATGCAGAAACACTTGAGGAAATGCACACAACCCAAATTGGTTCGCACCGCACCACACTCCTTCCTGATTAAATAGATTATAACAACGAAAGTACACAAAATAAAACTACACACACCAACATGCTGATCTCACCAACATTACTATGCATATAACCCACTCTGAACACGTGAACACTACTGTGCACATACTAATACGGGGCACCCGAATACCACCGGTGCATAACCATACCCACTTTCCTGGAAAGTCCTACTTTCCCTGTGTGCACAAACTATTTTCCTATACACACAACGAATCCAGTCACATATGCACCCTGACCACTTCCCACATGCACAATACTACTAGCCTTCCTTAAGAATCTCTTGATCATTTACCAAGACTATCTTAACATAAATCACTTATCAACTAACGTATGTAGCATGTACAACTATTAAAATGAATAACCACATGGAACTTACATGAATAAAAAAACATTACACAAAATAACAACCATTATCCATATGCATTATGATACACGAGGTAGACCATAACTAATACAAGTAAATGAACACATAGTAAATAGACAAGTACATAATAACACTTATCTTTCAAAAAAATCACCAATTGTGTGCATGACTCATACGTTCCTCCTAGCCATAGACTCTGTTTCTCATAATATTTTAGTAATAGGTCACGCCCGTGTTGGGGCTCAAACTACACTAGGGAAAAAGGAATTCTAGTGTCAATATATGGTCTACCAATTAACCAGATTGCTCAGTCCAAAGTGTTGAATGCTGCAACTAGCCCTCCAATGCCCACATGGCTGTCCCACCCTAGGAAGTGTGCCCCTTCTCTTCTCAACTATCCTTCGTCTTCCCCACTTCCCTTCCATGGATTCAACAACATGACAGATCTAGAAATATTAGAGTACTGCAACTAATTCCCAGTGCACTAGGGAATAATTCCCAACAAACTCTCACATAGAGAGAATGCTCACAGGTATGTGTTGACGATTGAAAACATCAACGAAGTTTCACCTGCAAATTGTTGCTAAAGCCTATTATTATAAAAATTAAATAATACTAGTAGGTGAGACCCCCTTGAACTATTGGAGAGCAGATCTGTTCATTTTTGATGTTGAAATGATGTGTGACACAACTCACATGGTTGATGAAGATCTTTATGTTATTGGTTATGAATTGATCTTATGAAGTGTTGATTCCTTATGTTACTACAACCTATGCTATTCATTAATGTCATTGCTGTCTATTCTTATCACACCTGCGTAAAAAATATGTTAGTAAAATTACATGAAGAAGAGTTTTGAGAGAGGAAAAATACTAGAACAAATGCAAGGGAAGGGGACCTAGTTCTGCAATATCACATGTGAATAACTTAAAGGAAATGAGAAACAATTGCAAGGGAAAGATTCTAAAGCTATCCTAACTATACTACATGCATGAAAGTACTTGATGATTATTGTTAAGCCCTAGCTAGCAAGTAAATGGTTATAAAATTGTGATTAAATTACATGTTTAATATGAATATGGTGTGAGATGTTGGTGGCACACTTGACAAGGTGATAGGGATAATGGTTATGCAATGGTTAATTGAATTATGTGGCTGATCCACATATGGTATATTTGGATAGATTGAACTTCAATGGCTCATTTGACAAGGTGGTGAATGCTAATGGTTATGCGATTTTGTTTGAGTTGTATATTAAGAAATTGGATATATGATATGGAAAGCACATATGGCAAGTAAACAATGCAGATTCCAATGCAGAGTTAAATTGATGGTGTTAATTGGAAGCTGGTTGGCATGTACTGGTATGCGTCATTGCTTCAGCTTGTTAGATTGTTGATTTTTTAAGACGATGATGAGTTGTTTGGTAGATACACAGTCACTCATATTTGCATTGATGATTATTTGAATGTTTATCTAGCATTGGTGAAAATTCTTGATGTTTTTCATGTCGCATTGTGTGTTTTCAAAATAAATAATGGTCATGGTAACTGGGGTTTTCTCTTGGGGTCGAACGATTATTGAACCAGATGATTTTGGGAACTATATACTTATGATTGTTTGATTGTTTAATCCTGAAATTGCACGGCATGTTTGATCACAGTTGGGCTAAATTGAAGTAATATTGTTTTGGGTTGATGACCCAACAACAAATTGAGCTACTGCCGTGACTATGTGCTTGATTTGGTAAAATGGAAATATTGCATCATGTTTTTTGGGTGGCTCCGCACTGTGTATAGTATGGATATCTTGGGTTTCACAGAGTTTTAATCATGTTTATCAATCATTTGTTATGAAGGGCATGTTGTCGAGGCTTTGTCATGTTGGATAGATGGCCCAGCTCTTTAATCCATACTGAATTGTTTTTCTATACAGTGGAAGAATTACATTGCCTGTGCAAGTTACCCTATGCATAGCTAGTGTCTAAACGATGGCTGTTGGTTGTATATTTGAATATCAATTAGGATTGCAGTTTGATCTTGGTTCTTTGGTTTCTGACTATATATATTTTAACGAATATTATTTCTTTTGATGGGCTCTATTGCAGTAATAGTGACTTCATTATTATTTTGAAAACATGACTTTTGAGTATGGTTGTGGATTGAAGAAACACATGGGCAGTGGTTGTTTTCGATGGTTAATAGAGTGGGATGGATACTGTTTGGAAATTGTTATAGGAGGCAAATAAGGGAAAAAATTCCCTTTTACAGATTGTATAGGATGCCTACTATTTTGTGATGGAACTGTGTTGGATATTTGATTATGAACAATGAACTAGTTAAATACACAAATTGTTATTTAGTCAAGTGATCGACGGTTAATGCATCTCCTTTCATAGAATGTTTTATGGATCACTTAATCAATTACATGAACAATAGTTTTCCTTATCCCTTCCATTATTTCACTTTCCGCTAATTACAAACCCCTTCACCTCCCATAATCATTTTTCACTCCCTGTTTTGAGATTGATTACAGTCAAGAGAATTTATGTGCTAAAATGGATGAAAGTGGCAGTGTCTTGTGTGGATTGAAGTGAGGTTTTATTGGTTTGATTTACAGTTGATTGTTGTTGTCATTGAGAAGTGACCATATATTCTCCATTTTCATTATATCATATTTTCTTTCAATACAAACCCCTCACATATCCTAGGACCTTTTTCACCCCCTGCTCATTGATTAACAGTAAAAATATTTGTATGGATTGGATTGCATGAGTTTGATACATTCTGAGCCAAATCTATTTCATAGTTTTTAAGATTTGTCATGTATGGTTATTTAAAATACCATTTTCTAATCGATCATGCATGCAAGATGAGTTTTTTCAGTTGAGGAAGCCATGGCTGAGGAAATAGAGGTAGAGGTAACTGGAACCAAGGCCCAAGAAGGCCCAGGTTCTCCAAACATTTTGACGCTGATTCAGAAAATCTTGGTCAATTGTTTCATGCCGAATTATTTAATTGGATTGGGAAGGGAATATTCCAACCTAGGCCTGAAAGGCCTCCTTTCAAAATCCCGCTAGCACCCGATATCCCTGTACCTCCTCATGTCTCATTACAACCCGAAGTCCCTGAAAATGATGGATGGAAGGAGATCGTCCACCCGATAGTCTCCCAACATCGTGGATGGCCCAACTTGTCTTTGTATGATCCTCTGCCGGTTAACCCCATTGCCCAAGCTACCCCGAACCACTCGCCACTGCAATCCTCCCACTCTAGAAAGAGATTAAAAATTGAGGCCCATCATGCCCTTGATAAAGGAAAAGACGCTGCTGCCCCCTCCCCACTCTCCAATGGCTCTAACAAATCCATGTCTTCCCGGATGTATTTGAGGGACGATTGTTCCCACGTGATTAACGAGATTAAGCCTAAAGGCGCTGCACATCCAAAGTCAAATTAAGGAAAATCAAGAGGTGACAACAACAACCAAGGAAGGGTTGCATCACAGACTGAGAAATATGGATTTTGAGTTTTTTATTATATCTATTGTTTTATGACAGTTGACTCAGGAATCTTTGGACAACATGTTTATTTTGGATATATGAGTATTATTTTTGAAATAATTTCAAATTTCATGAGTTTAAATTACCAAAATTAAATATGTTGATGGGAGACACAAGGATGTGTGTTTTTCTTAACTAATGATTGCTATGATTGTTATGAACTAAAGGGAGTCACAAGGGGTCCCACCTACTATTTATTATTTAATTATGACCCTTAATTATAATTATTACACTTCCCCCTAACTAAAGTTAGTTGAGTCTTTTAATTAACTTAACTAATGAGTTGGTTCAACTTCTTCAACCAATTCTAATTTGTTAAAAGAAAAAAGGAAGGGAAGAACAAGAGGAGGATAGAAGAAGAAGCATGCTAATGTTTTCTCTTTGAGTTATGTTGAGATAGTTTAGTTTTCATTCAGTCATATATTCATCAAACCCTAATTCTCTTTTGTGATAGAAGGGTCTTATTGTAGACAACAATATTCAGGGTCGAATCAAATCATTTAGACACTTGTTTTTCAGAGGTGTTGATCTATCTTTGATAGTCTGTGTAGAAATGTCTGTTTGTGAATTAATTTTCATGACTGATAAAGGCTATTGTGCAGAGTCGAGTGGGCAGCAATTTGTGGCAAGTTGATCCAACTTTTAGAGTTCAGTTTTGGTTTTTTGTCAGAGGTCCTTTTGTATGTTCCATCGAGGATGTCTAAGTTTGACTTTGGCTTAAGATTTCTGTATGAGATTTTGTAAATAAAATGACTCTTTGGTGAATTGGAATAAAATAAAGGATTTCCTTATGTCCCTTCTATCTTGATTATCATCTTAGTGTCTTTACTTCTATTCTTACATTTATTTAAGAAACTATTATATTCATAAAATTACATAAAAAGTGAACTTCCAACAAGCTTTTTGTTGATAAAAGACTAGCCTAAGCACTCATAATTAATACTTGTGAGTTAGGATGTTATTTTTGTTGGCTATAAACATAGGGTGATATTCCCGTCTACTTTGCTTTAGCCAAGTAGAGTCTGGAAATGCTTGAGTAACATTATTTCATATCTTTTCCTCAACATTTATTTGGCGACCATACTGGGGAGATGTTCGATATCTCTTCGGTTAATTTTTATATTCGATTTTCATTGATACATCTTTCTTTTCTGAATTTGATTCTTTGACTGTTTTTCTATTAATGACTGTTCCTGTTGCAAGGCAACCAAATATCGAGCCCGGTCTTCAATACTAGACCAACATTGCTTTGAACTTGTTTAACACCATTCTAGACACTGCCAATACCTGTGCCGAACTTAACCATTCTTGGGCAGAAATTGAATGAGATATTAGTACTCAAGAATAGTTGGAGGCTAGACGTAGACAACCTAGAAATCAATAGTGAAATTTTGTTTCTTTGAGCCTTGGTCTTTCTTTCATGTCCTTAGACTCTCGTGCTTCTAGAAGAAGAAGAGGCTTGTCACCTGAAGTCAATCCTATTGCTTAAATAGGAAGAAGAAACATTGTGTTATCTTCCCAACAAAGTTATCTAAGAAGAACTCTATCTGATTCATCCAACTCGTCTTTCTTCTCCTCATCTATCATCCACAATATGGCATCTAGTGGTGGATCTGGTGGCACTAGAAGTTATCCATATTCCCAATCTTCATTGTCATCGGTGATTGGTAGCTTGTACAACCATCATACCCCTGTCCAATCTACTACAAATCCCACCAAAGTCATTAAAAAGTATGGGCTTTTTAAGTTCAAATAAGATTCCACAACCACACAGTGGCATGTGTCCTCTCCTCTTAACCTAGCACCTGCTCTTGCCCACTTCCGAAGTTTAAAGATAATTTGCCTAAGTTTTCAGGAAATAACACTGTCAGTACCAATGAACACCTAGTGGCATTTTCTAATGCTTGTCATAACATAGGGGCCAACGACAATGACACCTGTATCCACTTGTTTGTCAATTCCTTGGAAGGAAAGGCTGCGATTGATTTATTTGACCTTTCTCCTAAGATCCTATCTACTTGGGAGGAGTTAATCTATTGGTTCCAGTCCACTTACAGGCAATCCAAAAGCCCTGCCAAGAATTTAAGGGAATACAATAACATCACTTATAAAGATGGTGAGACCATCAAGTATTTCAACTTGTGTTTCACCAAGTTGTACAATCAAATCCCCAAACTTATCCGCCCTCAGATTCAAGTGGATTTCATGCATTACTACAATGTATTACTTTCTCCCTACCGTCATAGGCTTGAAGAAAATGCTATTGATAATCTTAGTTTCTCTCTGCATACTTGCTCAAAGTATGAAGAAAATCTTGAAAGAACTGGTCTTCCCCAAGGAGAATTAGTTAGACAGACAGACATGTCCGCTCTCTTACAACTATCACAAGGTATGAACAATCGTATGATAGCATTTGAGCGGAAGGGTACTGTCTCCCCTCTCACCCCTGGAGATTTATCCTCTTCTGCAACCCCCTTTACAAATCCAGTTGAAAACAATTTTCAGCCTAAAGCTATCCTGCCTCGGAGTTGGTGTAACTTTTGTGAGGAGCACCACGAATAAACCACATGTGAGGTAAAGAAGAGTGCCAGAGATAAGATCTTTGGTAAGATACCAGAAGCTACGATTGTTGTACTAGAATTTGCGGAGAGAGAGGATGTCATGGTTATTAACACTAGGAACAAAGCCTATGCTCCCAAGGGTAAATTTGATCCTCCTCACAGTTCTTCTAATCCGAGCTCATTCTCAATCGGTGTTGCACCCCAGGTTCCTAAAATTCCTGAAAGTCAAGGAATCACTCCCCCTCTTCCCTCTTACAAATACAATATCTTGAATCAATTGGCCAACATCAAAGCAGATGAAACCCTCCTAGACATGGTTGCCTTCCCTAAACAACAGATGCATCTGAAACAATTCATGGAAGGAAAATCTTCTGTTGTAGCCAATCTTTCTGAAGAGGTAGATGAAGAAGATTGCTTTGTAAATAAAGTAGGTGTACATAACTTTAGCCACCCTGTAAAAAACCCCCCTTTTTATATTTTGTAAATATCATGGATAAGATTTCCCATTGTTGCCTCATTGATGGTGGTTCAGGCCCAAGTGTCATGTCGAAGATTATTATGGAAGAGCTAGGCTTGTCATGTACAAACGGAAATTCCATAAGCATGATATCCTATAATAGTATACAACAAACAACCATAGGTGAGATTAAAGATGTAACCTTGGTTTTATGCGCTCATATTGAGATAAGGACAACCTTCAACATTCAGGTGATTGATATGCGTGTGAGAAATTATTAAATTATCTTGGGGAGAGATTGGCAAGCCCTAAAAGGTGGATACCTCTCACTCAACGGGACACATTTATCCATTCGTCGGAATGGTATGAATATTATAGTCCTTTGAGAAGGAATACTTTAACCCTACATAAAGAGTGTTCCGCAATCTAGCGTAAACTATATAGAAGAAGACATAGGAGTGTATTCCATCTTTGTTGAAGAGGATAATATTCCTCTGGAAGGAATTGATTCAGATGATGAATTATGGCATATGCACTTTAATGGTTCACACTCTAACAAAGGTAACGGGGATGGTATTATCTTGGTTTCCCCTGTAGGAAAAATTCATAATCTGTCATACAGTTTGGAGTTTGCTTGTTCAAACAATGCCACTAAATTCAAAGCTTTGTTGTTAGGCATTGAGAATTCCCTTAATATTGGTTGTGGTCACCTTTCAATTTTCAGAAATTCTGAGCTTGTTGTGAACCTGATACGTAAGACATTCTCTCCTAGTGACAAGCTGATGGAACAATACTACCAAACTGTTTGGGCACTTGTCTTGAAACTTCTATATTTCAACATCACTCATGTTAAGAAGGATTTGAATTCAATAGCTGATTGGTTAGCTGTCTTTGCAACCTCTCCTACTCAGCAAATTTTACCTCGAAGTCCTGATTGTGCTTTCCAATCTCTATATCGTCCATACATTTATGAAAATGAAGGATCTTGGAAGGCCATCCCTAACGATGAGAGAATTTGTGATGTCATTCAAAATGAACCTCTTGAGCCTGAGGAGATTATATTTGTAGAAAATAATAATATTCCCGAGGGTTTGAATCCTCTTGAGAGTTCATTTTCTTTGAGTGTTGTAGGCAATAAAGAAAAACAAGGAGAAGAGGAGTTATGGAAGAGGGTGATTGAAACCATCCTCCTGAACATTAGGACATTTGAATGTTCAACGAACATTAAAATAAATGTCCAATGTTCCGGTAAGGAAGAGATGAGGTTCACTGAGTTACTCAATGAACCCCAAAAGGTTTTTTCTTGGTTTTATGAGGATCTCTGTGGTTTTGATCCTGGTCCTGTTCAACATATTTTGAAACTAACTAGGAAAAAACAAGAACTTGTTAACTCTACAACGGAAGCACCCTTTCGAAGGGATTTGAGATTTTTCTTAAGGGATGAAATGTTTTTTTTCAGCCCACCCTGATTGGGTCCAATTTGGAAATCGGCCTCGGGGACCACTGATAATATCAGAACTTGTATTAGTCTTCAAACTTTCAAGCAAGCAATTCTAAGAAATCTCTTTTCCCCTCCCAATATGGAAATATTTTTGCAACAGGTTGTAGAGTCACAGTTAAGACCCTTTCATGATAGTCTGTTTGGTTACAAGAGAATCAAAGTAGAAGGGAAAAATGTTCACAAAACCACTTTCATTGCTAATTGCGATACCATGCCTTACAAATGATGATTTTTTAGATCACTTGATACAGGTACTGCTTTTACGAAAACTACATGCATACCTCTCGATGAATTGGTCAGTCTTCATCTCTATCTTTATGATATAATTGTGCGTGAAAAGGGACTGATGATTTCATCAGATTTCCAAGTGATTGGTCCCTTCCCAATTTCTTTTTCCTTGGATACAAATTCTTATATCTCAAAAGAATTACAAGAGCAATTGTTTCTCTACAACACTGACAACCCTCACTTGAAATATTGGGAGGAACCAACGTGAGAAGTTCTAATGCTGTCTGGTTTTTGTTGTATAATAGTAGCCTAGATCTGCTTTCAAATTTTGTGCTTCTTTTCTCTGCTTTACAGTACTTTGATTGCTACTTTCTAAGTTAGGTTTTTTATTTTTCCCTGCTATGATTGATTTCTATCTTTTATTGCTATTGCTTAGTTCTGCATTTTCACTTCAGTCATGATTTGGTTTCTTCTTATCTTTTAATAAATTTGGTCAAATAGGATGTTGGATCAATTTTGCCAAAATGACACTCCTGGAAAGCATTGTCAGTTAATAGCAATCAATCTTACACAGATGTTATGATGCTCCTCTGAAGGACCCTTGAAATTGTTACATTTTTCCGCTGCTATCTTGTAAAGAATTGGCTATCTCCCACTTATTCTTGCCATTTCTTCATCCATCGATATTTTAAGAGAAATTCTAAAAAAATTTCCTCCTAAAATTTAGAGAGCAAATTCTAGTCAAATGATTATGCATACAATGGTAAAACCCTTCATACGTAACACTTTTCATGAATTATTCCCAAATTCCCGGTCATATTTCCATTAAATCCACTCACTTCCCCCTATTGCATAATCATACGAGTTATGTTTTTTTGACCTACTATTTTGGTCCACAAAACCATGAGTCCGGAGTTCTAAATCTGTTAAAAACAAATTTCCCTGTGGAGTCGCCAGTTTGTTGACGATTGAAAACGTCAACGAAGTTTCTTTCGCAAATTATTGGTAAATCCTATTATTATAAAAACTAAATAATACTATTAGGTGGGACCCCCTTGAACTATTGGAGAGCAGATCTGTTCATTTTTTATGTTGAAATGATGCGCGACACGGATCACATGGTTGATGAAGAACTTGTTGTTATTGGTTATGAATTGAGCTTATGAAGTGTTGATTCCTTGTGTTACTACAACCTATGTTATTCATTAATGTCATTTCTATATGTTCTTATCACACCTGCATAACAAACATGTTAGTAAAATTACATGAAGGGCAGTTTTGAGAGAGGCAAAATACTAGAACAAATGCAAGGGAAGGGGACCTAGTTCTGCAATATCACATGTGAATAACTTAAAGGAAAGGAGAAACAATTGCAAGGGGAAGATTCTAAAGCTATCCTAACTATACTACATGAATGAAAGTACTTGATGATTATTGTTAAGCCCTAGCTAGCAAGTAAATGGTTTTGAAATTGTGATTAAATTACATGTTTAATATGCATATGGTGTGAGATGTTGGTGGTGCACTTGGCAAGGTGATAGTGATAATGGTTATGCAATGGTTAATTGAATTATGTGTCTGATATACATATGGTATATTTGGATAGATTGAACGTCGGTGTCTCATTTGACAAGGTGGTGAACATTAATGGTTATGCGATTTTGTTTGATTTATATATTAAGAAATTGGATATATGATATGGAAAGCGCATTTGGCAAGTAACCTATGCAGATTCCAATGCAGAGTTAAATTAATGGTGTTAATTGGAAGTTGGTTGGCATGTACTAATGAGTAAATGAATTGTGGGTGGAGGTGATGTGAATTTACTTCATGTCACCTTTACCCCTCCTGTTATCCGCCACCCTAATCGGGCTATTGTTTGATCTTGCTGTTGTGGTTATGATCCATAATTTTAGTAGGGAAGAACCACTCGACCGACTCTCATTTTAAGAAATTTGATTACAGGTACGTCTTTTTTTGGCCATTAATGATTCTTCTCTGGTTATGAAATGATTACTAGATCAGGTGTATGGGTTGTGTTTTCCTAATTGTTGCAACTGTGTGAAATTTGGGTTCTTGGAATGAAGAGTGGATGGTTCTTTCTGTAACAATTTTGAGTTCGTTGAGGTTATTGGTCTTCTTGGGTGATGGCTCCTTGTTATCACTACTGTTTGGTTGGAGGGTTTTTGTTTAGTCTTGGGTGGATAGCTATCTTCACACACTGTCACTAAATCCAGTCTCAGGATTTCATGTGTTTAATGGTAAGAGGTTTTCTGCGTCACTATGTTTTGTTCACTTCGACATTGGTTGATTGCACCACCAGGGGTCACGAAATGAGGTTCCTGTTATTCCTCCACCCTATCTTCGCCTTTGTGCTGTGATTGTTGATCGAAGGGAACAAGGGTTATAACCTGTGTGCATTAAGTAACCTTTTTCAGGGAAAATTAGATCCCTACCTTTCGGTTATGGCCCCTGTCATGGATTTGTGCCCGACCACGAATGAGTCTCGGTTCATCCTGTATACATCGTGGCCTTGGCATTTTTTCCATTACAAAGAGTGGATCTGCTCTCCTCGTGTTGACTACAGAACAACCTTCAGCCTCTAATATGGAAATGGTTCAAGAAGCCCAGCCTGACCTGTTTTTTTATGACTCGATTGTTGTTGGATGGTTGTATAATTGTCGACTATTTTGAGAACAATCTCTCCTAGATGGTCGTATGATAGTCGTGTTGGTTGGTATATAGTCACTGGCTCGGTTATAATAGTGGTAAACCCTAAATTACCAGTTGCAATTTCAAAAAAAACAGTTACTCTCCTTATGTTGATAGCTCAGTATTGTTAATGGAAAGGGCCTCTGCCCTGATTCGATTGGATGCATGGGTATGCGTCATTGCTACAACTTGTTAGGTTGTTGATTTTTTAAGACAGTGATGAGTTGTTTGGTAGATACACAGTCACTAGTATTTGCACTGATGATTATTTGAATGTTTATCTACCATTGTTGAAAATTCTTGACGTTTCTCATGTCGCGTTGTGTGTTTTCAAAATAAATAATGGTCGTGGTAACTGGGGTTTTCTCTTGGGGTTGAATGATTATTGAACCGGGTGATTTTGGGAACTATATCCTTATGATTGTTTGATTGTTTAAGCCTAAAATTGCACGACATGGTTGATCACAGTTGGGCTAAATCAAAGTAATACTGTTTTGGGTTGATGAGCTAGAAATAAATTGAGCTACTGCCGTGATTGTGTGTTTGGTTTGGTAAAATGGAAATATTGCATCATGTTTTTTGGGTGGCTCCGCACTGTGTATAGTATGGATAGATTGGGTTTCACAGAGTTTTAATCATGTTTATCAATCATTTGTTATGAAGGTCATGTTTTTGAGGATTTGTCATGTTGGATAGATGGCCCAACTCTTTAAGCCATACTAATTTTTTTTTTGTACAGTGGTAGAATTACATTGCCTGGGCAAGTTACCCTGTGCATAGCTAGTGTCTAAACGATGGTTGTTGGTTGTATATTTGAATATCAATTCGGGTTGCAGTTTGATATTGGTTCTTTGGTTTCTGCCTATATATATGCTAACAAATATCATTGCTTTTGATGGGCTCTATTACGGTAATAATGACTTCATTATTATTTTGAAAACATGACTTTTGAGTATGGTTGTGGATTGAATAAACACATGGGCAGTGGTTGTTTTCGATGGTTAACAGAGTGGGATGGATACTGTTTGGAAATTGTTGTAGGAGGCAAATAAGGGAACAAAATCCTTTTTACATATTGTATAGGATGCTTGTTGTTTTTTGATGGTACTGTGTTGGATATTTGATTATGAACAATGAACTAGTTAAATACACAAAAAATATTATTTAGTCAAGTGATTGACGGTTAACGCATCTCCTTTCACATAATGTTTTACGGATAACTTAATCAATTCCATGAAAAATAATCATCCTTATCCCTTCCATTATTTCACTTTCTGCTAATTACAAAACCCGTCACCTCCCATAATCATTTTTCACTCCCTGTTCTGAGATTGATTACAATCAAGGAATTTCTGTGCTAAAATGGATGGAAGTGGCAATGGCTTGTGTGGATTACAGTGAGGTTTTATTGGTTTTATTTACAGTTGATTGTTGTTGTCATTGAGCAGTGGCCATGTCTTCTCCCTTTTCATTATATCATATTTTCGCTCATTACAAATCCCTCACATATCCCATGACCTTTTTCACTCCCCTTCTCATTGATTAATAATAAAACAATTTGTATGGATTGGATTGCATGAGTCTGATACATTCTGAGCCAAATATATTTCATATTTTTTAAGAATTGTCATGTATGGTTATTTAGAAGACTATTTTCTAATTGATCACGCATGCAGGATGAGTTTTTTCAGTTAAGGAAGCCATGGCTGAGGAAACAGAGGTAGAGGTAACTGGAACTGAGGCCCAAGAAGGCCCAGGTTCTCCATACATTTTGACACTGATTCAGAAGAGCTTGGCCAATTGTTTCATGCCTAATTATTTAATTGGATTGGGCAGGGAATAAGCCAACCTAGGCCTCCTTTCCATGCCTCGCTAGCACCCGGTATCCATATACCTCCTCATGTCTCATTACAACCTGAAGTCCCTGAAAATGATGGATGGCAGGAAATCGTCCACCCGACAGTCTCCCAACATCATGGTTGGCCCAACTTGTCTTTTCCTGCTCCTCCACTGGTTAACCCCTTTTCCCAAGCTGCCGCGGACCACTGGCCAGTGCAATCCTCCCATGCTAGCAAGAGATTAAAATATGAGGCCCACCATGCCCTTGATAAAGGAAAATCCGCTGCTATCCCCTCCTTACCCTCCAATGGCTCTAACAAATCTGTGTCTTTCCGGATGCATTTGAGGGACGATTATTCCCACGTGATCAACGAGATTAAGCCTAAAGGATCTGCACAACCAAAGGAAAATTCAGGAAAATCAAGAGGTGACAACAACAACCAAGGAAGGGTTGCATCACAAACTGGGAAATATGGCTTTTAAGTTTTTTATTATATCTATTGTTTTATGATAGTTGACTTAGGAATCTTTGGACAACATGTTTATTTTGGATATATGAGTATTATTTTTGAAATAATTTCAAATTTCATGAGTTTAAATTACCAAAATTAAATATGTTGATGGGAGACACAAGGAGGTGTGTTTTTCTTAACTAATGATTGTTATGATTGTTATTAACTAAAGGGAGTCACAAGGGGTCCGACCTACCATTTATTATTTAATTATGATCCTTAATTATAATTATTACTCTTCCCCCTAACTAAAGTTAGTTGAGTCTTTTAATTAACTTAACTAATGAGTTGGTTCAACTTCTTCAACCAATTCTAATTTGTTAAAAGAAAAAATGAAGGGAGGAAGAAGAGGAGGATAGAAGCAAAAGCATGTTAAGGTTTTCTCTTTGAGTTATGTTGAGATAGTTCAATTTTCATTCATTCATATATTCATCAAAGCCTAATTATCTTTTGTGATAGAAGGGTCTTATTGTAGACAACAATATTCAGGGCTGAATCAAATCATTCAGACACTTGTTTTTCAGAGGTGTTGATCTATCTTTGATAGTTTGTGTAGACTTGTCTTTTTGTGAATTAATTTTCATGACCGATAAAGGCTATTGTGCAGAGTCGAGTGGGCAACAATCTGTGGCAAGATGATCTATCTTTTAGAGTTCAGTTTTGATTTTCTATCAGAGGTCCTTTTGTATGTTCCAGCGGGGATGTCTAAGTTTGACTTTGGTCCAAGATTTATGTATGAGATTTTGTAAAGAAAATGACTCTTTGGTGAATTGGAATGAAATAAAGGATTTCTTTATGTCTCTTCTGTCTTGATTATCATCTTAGTGTCTTTACTTCTATTCTTACATTTATTTAAGCAACTATTATATTCAGAAAATTACATAGAAAGTGAACTTCCAACAATATTTTTGTTGATAAAAGACTAGCCTAAGAACTCATAATTAATACTTGTGAGTTAGGATGTTATTTTTGTTGGCTATAAACATAGGGTGATATTCCCGTCTACTTTTCTTTAGCCAAGTAAACTCTGAAAAAATTCTTGAGTAAGATTATTTCATATCTTTTCCTCAACCATATGACAACCCGCTTCTTCCACAACAAAATCTGATTACAACACCACAATTCCTTACAAGATTCTCTATGCAAATAAGGTAATAATCATATTTTCGATACAGTCCAACCCCCTTCCTCTCATGAGAGACTGAAACATGAATAATCCTTACCCCATAATGGATAATGGAATAATGCATCCCCCCCCCAAAATACACTAAGGCCAACAATATATATTGCATGCCTTTAATTTGACACTTGTCACCTTTGGAAGTAGCTTTAAGCCACTTGGTGACTTGTTCCCATCCCTCAGAAACTTAGGATAAATAATATATCCATAAGGTTACAATTTTCAGAAATATTATTAAAAGATCCCCCCCCTTTTCCTTTTTGTGATGGAGTTAGCCCCCCATCTATTTTTGTCTTAGTATATCTATGTGCAACGATGCAATATTATATTAATAACTTGAGTGTGATACACTATAAAAGAATAGGCGCATTTGCCTATTTAATTCCTGGCTCACCAACCCAATAGTCACACAGTCTCTTCAACCTCAAAACACACACACACACACACACACAAACACACACACACACACACATATATATATACATCACAATCATTCCCACGCACTTACCTTTGTGCACACAACACTGTGGAATATGCACACTTTCTCTTGATGCGCAATCCAAATGCACTAGCTCAGGTATACATGACACTATGGAATGTGTGTACCTTTTTCTTTGATAACAAACCTTGTGCACTCCATAGGTGCGTGCAAAACCCAAAACTTGGTACCTGGGTTCACCAACCTATATGTACATTACAATTGCACTTGTTGTCAATGACTCACCAACCTATATGTGCAACTACAAATGGTGTTTAGATTAGGGAAATTACATTTACCCAAACCAATGGATAGGGTCTAGGATGATCATGAACCTCCAATCCAAGCTTGTTGA
>JZKD02S0610394.1:0-15899 GCA_000966675.3 Picea glauca | reverse complement strand
AAGTAAAAACTTTTTTTTTGTTTTTTCAAAGCAAGAAATAGGGACAAAGAGAAAATTGAAAACAAGATTGATAAAGACCTTAAGCCCATTGCGGATTGCAGGGATTCAACCAAGAAACCAAAAGGTGGATCTAAGACTTGACAGCTCGCTCTAAACCTTTTAAGGAAAACAAAAGAAGACTAAGGAACAAGTAAACTGAAACTTCAACCCAAGTTATGGCCACAGACACCGACAGAGACTCTGACTGATTCAAGAAAGTCCTGAGAAGTCTGAACTTCTATTAGGAAAGAGACAAACTCTCTCTTTATTAAAAAATGCTTTCAAGAAACAAAGATGATGTTTGTTGCATCAGCAGCCTACGTATGTATGCGGGATTTCTACTGTGCATAGTGCGTTGTACGCAGACTGACCCAAAACATGGTGTGTACACCTCTAAGACTTTTCAAAAATAAAAAAACAAGGCAGACTTACAGGGCAGGGAAGGTTGGTATGCACCTTGCAGGTGACCAGAAACCCTAAAAAGACTCAGTAAACTTGAGTGAAAATCAAAAGGAAAACAAAAACCAATCAACAACCCAAAAACCTCCCTAAAACCCTAGAGAGCTCCCCATTATGGTCGCCAATTCTGCTAGCGGGAAAATCCCCCTATAACTATACCAGGGTTTAGGATATAGACAGACCAAATGACCATATAAAATCCAACCTAGTTTCTACACTACCCAAAACATACCAATATAAATTAACAGAAAGAAGTAGAAGAGAAGATCGGTAACTATAACTTTTATCCAATGTCTGGTGATGATCTCCTCAAGCTTTGTATCTCCAAAGACTGCAAGTCTCCTCCCAAAGTTGACTTGCATCCAAGACTAGGCAAACAGGGCTACAATCATGCTATTTATATTCATAAGTTAGGGTTAGATATCAAATGTTATGTATAAACCCAAGAAAAGACACAAAACATCATCATTTGGGACAAGGAAAAGAGATTCTTTTATTCATCAAACAAAGACTGAAACTTACAATCCTTGTTGGCCACTGTTCCACGAACTTGGTTCAGGCTCCTCTTTACAATGCTCCAAGTGCACCTTCAATAAGGCTCTTCTCACAATCTACTAATCACCTCATGGAAATGGAATGGATTGAATGGAAGAAAAGGGGTTGAAAAGAGAGTGTTGAGGCAGTAACTCACAAAAGGTAGCAAATGCTTGGGCAAGGAAGGGAAGTGAAATTGGGTAAAGTTTCACTTTTATTATGCTCGGTTGTGAAATGAGACCCCAACACCTCCTTTTATATCACAAAAGGATGGTTATTTGGTTGGGGGACGGGCCATAACAGATCAATTGGTTGGGAAACCTCCAATAGCCCATGAATTCCACCAAATTCCTTACAACTTTTTAATTTTTTCAACTTTTGTAGGTATACGCGGGTTGTAACTTGTGTATTGTGAAAAAAGCATATGTACGCAGGTTGTCTAGCATGTAGAAAGCGTAGGTACGTGGGAAGTAGTGGTGCAGGACGCGTACATGATCTAAAAATTGGTTTTTTAAGTAGAGATCCTCAGCATTGATTTGGAAAATTATGCAAGTAAGAGGGCCAATGCCATGTATGAATGAGTAGGGAATTTTAGGGCTATAACAGGGTTGGACACCTTAAATTAGAAACTAGTAATCACGTCAATTCTAATATTTCCATATTGGAACAAGGAGATCCATGTACACACAGATGCACCATCCATATATTTGGGTGCAATATTATCTCAACCAAGGGAGGGAGACATAGATCACCCAATTTCTTTTGCAAGTAGGAAGTTGTCCATAGCATAGAAGAATTATACAAGCATGGAACGAGAAGGATTCACAATGGTCTATGCGCTACAGAATTTTAGACGTTATTTGTTGGGGTCTCACTTTAAGATGTATATAGAATACTCTGCATTAAAATACTTAGTCAAAAATCCAATGTTGGGGGGGAGAATATGCATATGGATACTACTATTTCAGGAATATGATTTTGAGGTTGTAGTGAAACCAGGGAAGTTGAATGCAGGACCAGATCATCTCTCGTGCATATTATCAGGAGAAGATGCAGGCAATTTAGATGATAGCTTCCCAAATGCACAACTATTTGCAGTTAAGATAGTGGATTCTTATTTATCAGACATCGTATAGTTTCTAAGTACAGCTATGGCTCCATCAAATATAACGGTTGCAAAAAAGAAACAACTAGTAGTGAAAGAAACAGATTATCAGTTGATTGCAAAGAATTTATACAAGTTGGGTGCAGATGGAATATTGAAATGATGTGTATTGGAACACAAGAGACCAATTATACTTGAAGAAGCACATGATGGGATTGCAGGAGGATATTATGTAGGGAGAGAAACTGCACAAAATATTCTTGAAGAAGGGATTTGGTGGCCTACACTTCACAAATATGTGAAGGAATACTACCAGTCATGTGATGTATGTCAAAGAGTGGGAAATCCATCAAGGAGGGATGAAATTCCATTGAATCCACGAGTTACACTGTAGGAATTTAAGAAATGGGCCATAGACTTTGTGGGGATAATCAACCCACGAGTAATAATATCAGGGGAAAGATACATAATCACCGCAATGGAGTACTTAACAAGATGAGCAAAAGTAGCCCCAGTTACATATTGTACCGTAGAGACTATTGTGTGATTTTTGTTTGAGAACGTAGTCACAAGGTTTGGATGTCCACGCATATTACTCAGTGATCAAGGAACACACTTTATGAAAAAGACAATTGTACCATTGACTAAGGAGTTCCAAATTCATCATCATAAGAGGACACCATATAATCCTTAGGCCAATGGAACAGTGGAAGATTTTAATAAAAACTTGGAGAATTATTTGACAAAAATTTGCAACATAGGGAGAGACAATTGGGACTTAAGAGTTCCTGTAGTGTTATGGGATTACATGACTACAAGTAAAAAGTTGATAGGAGAGACACCTTTTAGGTTGGTCTATGGGAAAGAAGCAGTGATGCCAATTCAGTTTATTCTACCTAGCCTAGACATTGCAGCAATCACTAACCTATCAGACTCTAGTGCAATCAACGAGAGATTGGCACAATTAGTACAGTTTGAGGAAGACCGGCTTGTTGCAAGTTTCCATTAGCAAGTTCATAAATCAAGAGAGAAGGCTTGGCATGATTGACACATTAAACAAAAAAAATTCAAGTAGGAGATTTTGTATTACTCTATGACAACAAGTTTATGCAGCATCCAAGAAAGTTTAAAATGCACTGGTTAGGACCCTATGTGATTCAGCATGTAACAGATATAGGTGTTTCCCAATTGGAAACCCTGAATGGAGAAGTCCTTGGAGGAATGGTGAATGGAATTCGGTTGAAACTCTACAGAGACAGTCGACAGTCTATGCAGTAATATGGGTTGTGCTAGATCACATGTATCATAGTAGTTGTGTTATAGTAGGAAGGAAAACCATAGAAAAAAAAATAAAAAGTATAAAAAAGAAGAAAATCAAATAAACAAGAGATATAAAAAAAGAAAAAGATTATAGAGAACAAGGAATAGGAGATTGCGCAAAAGGAATGGTTATCACACATCATAATAGAACTACACCAATTCAAAAAATAATACATAGAAGAGAAATATTGTGAAGCACACAAATGCAAAATTATGAACCGTTGCGCAATTTGGAAATGATAATACCATTGGAAGCATTAAATCACGGAAACGATGGCTACAAAGAGGGAATGATAGGTCATAAAGGAGTTGTATAATATTAAATGGTGAAAGCCACCAAAAAACACGACAGATTGGCAGTACGAGGGAAAAATAACATGATGGATTTGGTAATAAAGATGCATTTATTTAACAACTTGTTAACCATGTTGGAATATTGGACAAGTTAGTTAAAGTGGGATGAGACATGTACAGTTGGAAACAAGGCACAAAAACAGCAGAAGGTCGTTAAGTGTAAGTCAATATTGCATGCAAGAGAGAGAAAAACATATCGAACCAGAGCGAATCTGAGTGCACTAGAGTTGAGCTACATATACCAGAGAATAGACGTCAAGCCAGTAAAGGAATCTGTCACATAAGATGAATGGCCCCAACAAAAGTTGGAGTTCAATTAGAAGCAGCGTGAAAACTCGAAAAATGACCAGTAGAGACACCAAAGGTCGAGGAAGTAACTAAAGATTCGGCTTCAGCTTCACAAGATAGTTTCAATAGATATTACCTTCCACCTATGATGGATAATGTTCCACCAATTCATGTACCAACAAATGGTAAATACCCGTTTTTGACATCACGAGTTCCAACTGGTGTAAGCATTGAAGGAGAGATGTCCAGCAAGGTTCTGGTCTCAAGTTCATGGATCATGACATCACCAACAAGAAAAAATTCTTGGAGCTAGCCAAGGAAGAATATTTGCATAGTAAGAGCATACCAAGCACAGGATCAATCCTACTAGAGACACCGAAATGGGTGAAAGGATTGGAGAAAGTAGGCATATTGAACCTGTTGGAGCTTCCACATTTTGGGAAAAGATTGGAGATTATTGCTTGTGTGAAGGTGTTGCTCAGTTGTGTCCATGGGGGGACACTATGGCTTGATCCCCTAGTTTCAATCAACACTGCGTTGATTGCACACATTACAAGACTCCCAAAATCCGATGAGGATCTGACCATTTTGTTCAATAGGACAGGAGAGAGATCCCTCTCAAAGTTGATGAAGGAAAAGTTCCAGACTTTCAGAGGGAAAAGGGGGCTAGATGTGAAAAACATCAATAATAACAATGTTAGGTTTGCGACGTAGGTACTCTCCTGTAAGTTTCTATGAAAATGTAGGAAGGATGAAGTACCATCTATTGTAATTGCAATTATAGAATAACGTATCGAAGGGGTTCATATGAACTAGGCCACCTTCTTGGTGAACTAGTTTTTGCAGGATTGTATTGAGGCCCGAGAAAAGGGCATGGAATTTCACTATGCATGGTTGTTTCTCTTGATTGTGTTGGTCTGGTGGAAAGAACTAGGTTAATATTAGCACATGGGCACATTTGGCAGAGGAAACTTGGTAAGGAGTTATGCCAACTTATGGCATACAACGATTAAGAGAGGACAAAATGACACTAATGCCACATTTTATGTATACTTGGAAAAAATCACGTATCTAGTTGCACATACACCACACATATAAGCCGATATGGTAGCAACATATAATTATATAGTGTGTTTTAAAGAAGGCATGCACCACATGTATGTGCAGGCCAAGAAGGACCCAGCATGCCAGTGCTTTCCAACCAGTTCTAGGTCGAAAACAAAGGATGTATGTTTGATAGTGAATGACTGGGAAAATGGCTTGAAAATCCCAACACAGAAAACAAGAAAATCAAAAGAGGAACAAGAGAAAGATAAGTGTGATGAGGAATCAGATGACGAGTAGGGAAATGATCAAAACAATGGTGAAAGAGATATGTTTGGCCCATCCACAACAGAAGCTCAGCAAATAGTCCCCATGACAGGAGTCAAACGAAAGGATAAGGAGAAATAACCAACAAGTGGGGCACACAAGAAGACTAAGGCGCATAAGGAATCCCCCGTGTATACTTTAACCAATGATGATATGGACCACATAGGATACCAAGTACGAGATGCCACAGAATAAATAATGGAGGAAGCAACTAGAAAGCAAGAAGAGAAGCAAAAGAGAGTGCAGGATCAATTGGCATCACTCCAACAGCTCTTAGCATATGTCGTCCTAGAAAAAGAGAGTAGGACCGAGGGAGGACCGTCCATTATTCTAGGAAACGAAGCAGAGGTTGCACATTCATCCTTAACACAGCTAGCAGCCCGGCATAAAACACTTCAGATTGAGACGAACTGACTTTAATTTCCAATGTCTGAGTTAAAATAACATGTGAACGTGTTAGGACACTTGAACATAGTGGTATCAAGGAATTCGATACAAAGACTAGAAAACTTCCAGATATGCTTACTACAATAGATAAAGAGTAGAGAAGAGGAAGCACATAGGCACTGATGAAAATGATGGACGGAAGAGATCAACTATAGCAGAAATATGACGTTGTGATCTATCAAAAGAAGGAAGTTGAAGGCTGAGTGGAAGATTTAATTAAAGAAAAGAACGAGGCTGAGTAAAGGGTAAGGAAATCCCTCAAGGAGAAGGACAAAGCTGAAAATATAGCGCAGAAAACACAAGAGGTTGTCCAGAAACTATACAAGGCTATTCTAGAAGTCCCCATAGTAATAGAAGCTACTATAGATGAACAAGTATTGAAGATCAGCGAAGTCATCAAGGGATTGTGATCATAGATAGAATATCTACAATTGTGGAGTGCGCCAGGGATGCCACCAGAAGTCTGAGAAGGAAGGGAGAGAATGGCGACGACAACAGTTTCCAATATTAAGAAGCTAGAAGAAGAGTGCGCCAAACTCTGTGAGTAGAGCACATAGATCTGGACAGACCTTATAGATGATCCATAAATGAAGGTTGTAGAGGCTAATTTAAAATAAGCACAAGAGAAGGAATAACAAGATTCAGAAAGGATCATGACACTTCCACCAGTGGAACGTATGACAATAATTTTGGCACAGAGGCAGTCATACCTCGAAGTGGAGAAAATGAGGGACCAACAGAATATCCTTCAACATCGCCTCGGAACAATACAAGAAGAAGAAGTGAGGGTAATCGGTGAATTGGCCATTGCACAAGGAAAGGTCAACCAAGCATCCCATGAGGCAAAAGCAAAACTTACAGGATTGACTGTGCAGGGAGCCAAAGAGATCGTAGAAACAGAGGCAATGATACTAAAGGAAGTGGAGGTAGCTAAGGTAGCCTCCCAAAATTTCATTGCGACATGGAGGAGTAGGAAACAGGCCTGAGTGGCTCAAGACAAGCCATAGGTGAGTGTTGGGGACCTGTTGGACAGGAAGTTTTGGAATAAAATTTTGGAATAGAATAAGTGTGTAGAAAAGGTGCATGGAGGAGAAGAATAAAGACGAGGAAGTGCACAACTAAGGTGCATCCAGAAGTACAACACACAGTAAGCGGAATAAAACAGGGAATAAAGCAGGAATAAGAACAAAACAAAGAGAAGAATAAAGAAGAATAAAACAAGATAAGAACATGGATGAAAAGGAAGGATGACAATCCAACGTTCTAAATATGGAAGGACATGTAAAAGCAGAAGGAAAAGTAGTCAGAGTGCAAAAGAAGTATGCAGACAGAAAAATAGGTGAAAGCATCCTAGACAAGTAGTTAATCGGAGCAATGGTAATGAGGCTTTTGGGGGGAACCAAGTAGGGTTTTAAGCCCTATATTGTATGTATAAATATGTAATGGATTGGGAGAATAGGGGTTCCTTCATGTGGTTATTCTCAAGAAGTATTGTGGAGTCTATTCCAAACTGTCGAGAACTCTTGTCAGTAAGAAGGTTGATAGGATAGGCTGCGAAGGGAGAGAATCAATGTATGAATGTAAGAGATGAGGCAGAGAGAGGGAGAGGCTTGTATTGCATAGCAGCTAGGATAGTAGGAGAGAAAGATAACCATGAAATATCTTTGTAAGCATAGTGCACAAGCCTGAAGCAATTAACGAAAGAATAATAAAGAAGCCAACTGTTGTGGACGTAGCCCAGAATTGGGTGAACCATGTTAAATCTTGTGTTACATGTCTTTTATGTGATTTCTTATGAAATATGTCTCAATGCATAGTAGATTAGATTTGTCTTATGTTTAATCATTGCACAATAATCATGATTTTTACAACAATGAGTTTATGTAGTAATCTGGATTATAATGATAGTATGAATTTGAATCACTAAGTAGTTAATACGGAAAAAGGATATAATTATGTACACATAACTAATAAAGAAGAATGAACAAAATGGTCACATCCCGTTCCCTCACTACTGTAGAAACCTAGCTCTTACAGTCTCAATAGATACCTCGGGTGAAACTTTATCTGTGCAAGTAGGTGATGTTGAAAGGGTCATTGTTTGGTGGGTTTTTTTGGTCATAGGTAACTTGAACCTAGGGTCTTGCAAATCACACGCATTACCAACAGGAGGCAAGAATTGGATTTGCTTGTAACATTAGATTTTGGCCCACTATACATTGGAACTAGATGCAACCCAAAATGTTTGAATGCAACACATTGTTCCATCCCACAAGATCTTATATTACAAAATTAAACAAATACTATTTACAAGTCGAGGTCAAGACATCATGGGATTTGGTCCTCAACAAGCCTTCAAAATAGTCTAATTTTGTTATTATTTCGTTGATAAAATAGAGGCCTTTATATTTAAACACAATAAGAAGTCAAAACATTTTGAAACAAGTTTAAACCTATTTGTAACTATGCAATGTTTCACAAAGTCATTATAGATAAAAGTTATAAACTTGGAGAGCATCATAATTTTTTACTATTTTTTATCAAACAAATATTGCTAATTCCTATACAATCACTTAGAGACCCAATTAAGATATTGTATTATGCTATTCTTATCAGACATATCTTTTTTATTTGATAGTGTATAGAAGCACTTACATTTAAATAATATTATCATATACATGTTTTTTTTACTATTTCATATTCTTTACTTTAACCTTTCAACCATAATAGAAAAATCAAATATTACTCCATCGGTTTATGATGGGACTTGATAAAGTACCTAGACAAACAATTTATTTGTACTTTCCAATTGCATACATTGAGGATGAGATGATTATTATTATAGGTAAATTCAACAATCAAATTTGTTTGGATACATTTACTTGTCACTACACTTTTCTATGATGGATTGATACGACTTTAATGCATGGATTCCATGAAGGAGACATCCAACATCAATGCATGGATTCTGTGAGGGGAGGTTTATCAAAGAGTAACTAGTAAGAGGGATAAAATCATTGAAATAAGATTTCCTGTCAATGCATAAGTTTACTATTGTTTTTGAAAACAATGCATAAGTTTATTATTGTTTTTGAAAAAACATTTACAGAAATACATTATGGCTTAATTGTCTTCTGTGGAATTCCATCAAGAGAAATTTCATAATGCAAATGAAATTTTTTAAATTTACCTACCAAATTAGGGGTTAAGCATGTCTTGATTCTCTTGATCAAATAGATTTCATTCCTCCCCATAGAATCTAATATCAATATCATCATAACTATGTAGACATGATATTAAATTTCATTTTAGATTTCATTATTCGGAGAATGTTCTAGTACAACATTATAAAATATCTATCAATTAAATATTAATTCCTTATCATAGTTCAAGATGTTCATTTAATGAAATTTATAATATCAAGTTTCTTGCCCTATGTTGTTTTCACTTGCTTTGGTGACAAAGTTTGACTAGTTAACTCATATTTTTCCTTTATATTGTTTCATTTTTAAATTGTCCTCATTAAATAAGCCCCATTAGGTAGTTAGAGGGTGTACTCAATACTACCAAGTGGGCTCATTAAACAAGGTCCACTAGGTAGTTGGTCTGTGTACTCAATAATGTAATAATGTAATGTGACTTCATTAAAGAAGGTCCACTAGGTATTTGGAGTTTGTACTCAATAATGTAATGTGGTATGCTTAAATAGGGAACACTAGGTAGTTGGAATTCGATAATGTAATATGGATCAATCATTAATGTGGGGGGCACTAGTTGTTATAGTTAGGGATTGCTAGAAGCTATTTATAAGGGTAAAGAACTATGTACTAAGAGGCATGGAATATTTTACATTGTATTGGAGCTTTGCTATTTTGGAGGTTAACCCATTGAAGTGGTGTTGTGAGAATTGTCAACAATTCCAATATCAATATCATTTTTTCCATTTTGCATGTTCAATTACTATTATTCATTTCTTGTTAGTCACTCTGGATGTTATCTGTTTGATATTTTTCATTTTTCATATTAAGCACATTTCATATTTTCAACTCTTTTAACTATTTTTTGGGATTTTGGAACCACCACAATGTGTAAAAGCATTGAAAGTGAAGGTAGATGGCTTTATGAGAAAAGAATTATTGTCTAAGAGGGTTATTTGAACACTATAAAACCTTGGAAGTATCTTGAATGACCAACTTAGGTGAGGACAATGGTGTTTCATAGTGCTTAAATAACACACTACTTGAAGCAAAAGGGAAATGTCAAGAGGAACTATGTATTAATTATTACATGATGGAAACCCCTTTATAAATACCTTTGACCTTAACAAGATTAAGATTTACTTTTACCTTTAGAGTTAAAACCATCCCAACCAATAAGGTCATTATGACTCTTATGTTTCTTTCTAATATGATGAATACTAGTCAAATAGAAAGAGCAAAGTGGATGTTGACTTTCCCTTGTGCTAGTTCATGGGCTAGAAGATGGAAGATAGAATGGGAGAGGTGTGAAGCCACTCAATTGAAGGGTCGCCTTAAACAAAGTCACTCATGAAGGAATATCAAATTAAGGAGAGTTCCTTACAAAGAGATTTGTCATAGAACCAAACACTCTTCCCAGTGTTGCTAATCATGATAATTGGTACACCATAGGTTGGTCCAACCCAAGTCCTTTTGAACTAGGGTTGGATCCTCGTATTTTTCCCTTTAAAAATGTAGTTTTAGGAGAATTCTACTGAAGAGGTTGGGAAACTAAAGCCTTTGATTGTTCTTTCTACTCCTATTTTTTTTGTCCCAAATCCCTAGTGAAATGGTAGGCCCCAAAGTGATATAAAAACATCATGTAGTTGGCACTCATGAGCTACTAGTGATGTGAGAATCTTGCATAGAGTTATGACCCTGAAATTTTGCATTTAGGACTCGGGACTTACTAGGATGTCTAATACTCTCCAAGGAATACTCAAACTCACCATCTTAACCAATAAACTCTAAACAATATATGTCATTTAGGGCACATATCAAGGGTATGAAGTTCATTGGTGGTTGTGTATTTTTCTTTACCTTTGAATGTCTGATGATGATCCACGAGGATACAGGAATTCTCATAAAGGTCCAAGAGGATCTAGAATGTCCACAGAGGTCTAGAATGGTTTAGAAATGCTCAAAATTAAAATTTCCAAAATTATCTTTAAAAATGTCATCAATGCATAGAGCTCATCATTATATTTCCAACGGTGCAAATAGCAAGTCAAACGGAGTTTGTATGAAAAAGTTATGAGTGGTCAAAGTTCCAGTCAAACATGGCAAAAGGTCAAAGGGAAAAGTAAAAAGGGTGACACATGTTACCACTGCAAGGGTCACACGTGGCACATGATTGTACAGATGATGTGTCACATGATTTATTGGTAGTTGGATAGGAAAGGTACAATCCAAGTGGTTGAATCACATGTTGACAAGTGGCAAGGGATAGCCAATGCGCAACCTCCCATTGGCCAATATTGGTTAGTGTTTACCAAAATACTTACTATGGGAGTCAATGGGGGTTGAACCCACGACCTCCCAAAGTCTCAGCATATCCTCCATTACCATCGCGGCATCACATGAACCTTAACCTATCTATGACACAAATTATATTTAAATTTGTATTAAAGTTTGAATGGGCGACAAAAGGGTTGAGCACCTAAGCTCTCGACCCAACCCTTGGTTCATTGTATAGCATATAACCATGCTATATTCGCAAGAGGTTGTTAATATATATGTTATTTATAACATATAGTTTTAACCATATGTTAAACGGTTCAAACAAAAATGATGGGATATATGGCAGTCAATGGGGCTCGAACCCCCAACTTTCCATATATAACCACAATGTTTTAACCAATGAACCATGTATATGGTTTGTTAAAACAAACCAACCATTTTATATTTAAATCTCGCCACAAATTTCAGAAATTGGTTAAGGGGCATACACTATTTAATGGTGTGTGACCCGAGGTTATGGGAGGACATTATTTTATGAAGATCTATGTCTCAAAGTGTGTTCCAAGGGTACAAGGGATTTGAGGATGCATGGAAAAGTGTGCCATGGGATTCTGGCACAAAAATGTAAGAATTTTATAGTCATTTTTCATGATTTTTCAATAGGAATCCAACGGTGCATTCTGTTTTTGCATTTGAGCAACATGTAAAAAGGTCATTATAAAACACAAGTATTGAGCATCAATAAAGAGGTATCTATTGGAAGAAAACCTGGAGAGGTAGCCCAAATTGGATGGACTCCGTTATCCAAATTGTGTATGTGATTTCATTATTGTTGTTCATTTCAAGCTCAGTTATTTGCAAGTTATTTATGATTAAAGTGTGAATGGTTAGATAAGTTTTTTTCACATGTAAATTGTAAACAGTGAAGCGATCATTATTATTTCGAGGATCAAATAGATGTTTATGTGTAATTAAATTAATCAACATCTAAGGATTTTTCAGATCAAGTACGTATCAAATAAAATTTGACAAGTGTTTGCAAGTGAATGCTTACAAGATCCAAACTCAAACTTGGTAAAGGAAATTAATCAACATCTAAGGATTTTTCAGATCAAGTTCGTATCAAAGCAAGTTTGACAAGTGTTTGCAAGTGAATTATTACAAGATCCAAACTCAAACTTGGCAAATGGAAACTTGTAAGTTATAAGTCCGAGATTGGAAAAATATTTTGAAGACTCAAGATGGCTTCTAAAAAAGGAGAAGAATAAGATCATACCATGAGCCATGAAGAGATCATAACTATGCTTCAATCATTGAAAGAAACAATATATGAGTTCGAATGAAGAATTCAAAATCCTATAAGCAGAGAATCTTCGGTAAAAGGAGAAGGAGGGGGTGAAGGTGGTGGACCTTCAGAGCCCCCTTCGCCATCATCATCATCATCATCATCTTTTGAAGCAAGTGAATATTCTTCTCATTGAAAGAAGTCCTCTAACAAGTCTAATCATAATCTACCATTATTAAAATTGGATGTCAAGTTCAAATTGCTGACCTATGATGAAGAATTTAATGCCGAGAAATTGGACAACTAGATCAAGCAAATAGAGGTATATTGCAGGGTTCAAAATATTATGGACAAGGTTGCAAAGATACAGTTAGTTTCTCTTTGACTAAGTGGCACCACCTTAATATGGTGGGAGAGTACGATGCAATTTGATCTTGTTCAAAAGGGTAAAGTAATCTCTTCTTGGGATAAGTTTGCTAAGGCCATAAGGAAACAATTATATCCACTAATACATACAAAAATGACAATGATCAAATCGCATCTAAGACAGAGTAAAGTCCGGAATATTCATGCATATACAAAATAATTCAAAAATAAGGCGTTATCATTAGGGATTTCGTTGTATACTCATGAAACTCTTCTGGAGTATATTGGTGGCATGCACTCATATCTTTGTCACACTATTCTAATGTTTATCCCTAATAACATTGATAAGGTGTTAGTACAAACTACACATCTAGAGGCTAGTAAGGGTAAGCATGCGAGCAAAGATAAGAAGCCATTCAAGTTTGAGAAGAAAACAAAAGGTAAATGTAAGAGTAAGAAATCAGCCACAGTGAAGCAAGTTGAGGGAAGACCTACATGTTCCCATTGTAAGAAGAAGGGACATGAGGAATCACAGTGTTGGAAGTTGCATCCAGAATTATGACCAAAGAAATTCAAGGATAAAGGGAAGCAGAATATTGTTGCATCAACTCATCAAAATCTAGGGTTATATTCTAGAGATGAATCTAATATTATGGCCATAGGAAGCAAAGGTATATCAGCTATCAATTCAAATTCTTCAATCCAATCTGCCAAAATGGAAAGTGATATTGATCAAAAGAAGAGAAGTGAGCTTTTCATGTCATAGTTATAGTCAAGCACACCAAGGTAGATACTTTATTTGAAAATGGATCCCAAGCTAACCTAATATTTGAAGTGATCGTTAAGAAGTTGGGTTTAAAGACGACACCTCATAAGAAGCCATGTCCATTAGGATGGGTGTGTGAAGATGTTGAGTTGCAAGTGACAAAATAGTGTAAGATCAGGTTTGCAATTACAGCTAAGTTCTTTGATGAGGTTGAGTTAGATGTTGTACCTCTTGACATTTGTGACATTGTCTTGGGCAGTCCATATTAATTTGACAGGAAGGTTTTATTCTACCAAGAAGAGAAAAAATATCATCTTTTCAAGGATGGGGTTGAATATATTTTCAGAGCTCATCGTATCAAAACTAATGTTTCTTTAGTGAGAACAGGGAAAATGAAGAGACTCATGAGTGAAAGTAAATATTTTGTTCTCATGATAGTGAAACAAAGAGAAGAAGATGTAACATATGCTTTGTCAGGTTGTGATCCAGATCGTAAAAAGGAATTGGTAAAAATCATATCTAATTATGATGAGTTATTTCAGGAACCTTTAGGGTTTCCTCCTAAAATGGAGGTAGAACATGAAATAAATTTGCAGCAAGATGCTTCTCTTCCGAACATTGGAATGTTCAGGTCATCAGTGATCGAGAATGCAGAAATTAAGAAGCAACTTTAAGAGTTGTTCGATAAAGGAATTATCATGCCAAGCTCCTCTCTATGTGGTTACCCTATTGTACTAGTTCTAAAAAATATGGCACGTGGAGGATGTGTATTGATTTTTGAGCATTGAACAAGATTACAGTAAAGAACCGTTATCCTCTTCCTAAAATTGATGACTTATTGGATTAATTAAAGAATGTTGTGTATTTCACTAAGTTGGATTTGAGAAGTGGTTACCATCATATCAAAATTGCAAAAGGTGACATATGGAAAACTACTTTCAAAACCAAGCAAGGCTTGTTCGAATGGTTGGTTATGCCATTTGGGTTATGTAACGCACCTATGAAATTTATGAGGGTAATGAATGATGTGTTCATGCCTTACATAGATGACTTTGTTATCGTCTACTTAGATGATATATTGATCTTTAGTCGAAGATGGGAAGATCATATGATGCATGTCAATAAATTGTTTGAACTCTTGAAGAAGGATAAGTTGTATATCAAGTTATCTAAATGTAAATTTGACAAACTTATTTGGTATATTTGGGTTACATTGTAGGGAATGGTCAGCTAAGGATAGACCCTGCAAAAGTAGAATTCATTGTAAAATTTCCCAAGCCAACTACTGCCACCAAAGTCAGGACTTCTTAGGAGCAGTATTGGAGAAAATTCAATGTTAATTTCTCGTATATAGAAGCACCTCTACATGCATTGACAAGTGTTAAACAGGTCTTTCAATGGGGAGGCAAGCAACAAAAATCATTTGAGACATTGAAGGAAAAGATAAGAACTGCACCAGTTTTAGCTCCGTTATATCTACAACAGCCATTTGAGAACAAACTAATGCAAGTGGATATGCCATGGGCACAGTCTTGTTGCAACGAGGTAAACCTATATGTTATCATTCTGAGACTTTCACTCAAGTTGTGATTAACTGTCCAACATATGATAAGGAATTTTATGCATTGGTACAAAGTGTAAAGAAATGGAAGAATTACTTAATGGGAAAGGAGACAATAATTCATACATATCATCAGCCATTACAATATTTGTAGTCACAGACCAAGCTACAATAGTCAGTACACTTCAGGTGGATGGGTTTCTTACCACAGTTTCATTTGGTAATCAAGTATAAGAAAGGTATTTGCAACAAGGTTGTAGATATGTTGTCCAAACCATTCACTAATGCACCCATAATACTAAGGTATAATCCTTTAGCTCATGAAAATTATGTAGAACAATATGCTAAGGATGATGATTTTAAGGATGTATATGATGCATTAACTCACGACAATAGCAATTAGATTATTATATGCATGACAATTTTTTATATCATCTTGGGAAGCTATGTATACCCAGAGATGAAAGAGTGAATGTAATCAGAGAAGCTCATACATCTCTCATCTCTGGTCATTTTGGGGTTGGTAA
>JZKD02S0610383.1:0-15899 GCA_000966675.3 Picea glauca | reverse complement strand
GAATCACACATCATCTCACTTTACGTCTAACAACAAGGTCAGAAGAGAGGAATCATCATCATCTTGCTTTACGTCTAACAACGAGGTCAGAAGCAAGGAATCACATAGCGACTTTATTTACGTCTAACAGCGAGGTCAAAAGTAATGACTCATCTTGCTTTACATCTAACAGCGAGGTCAGAAGCAAGGAACACACAACATCATTCTTTACGTCTAACATCGAGGTCAGAAGCAATGACTCATCTTGCTTTACGTATAACAACGAGGTCAGAAGCAAGGAATAAATATATATACTCCCCCTTTCAGGGAGGGTCCTTTCGGACTATACCAAGCTTATCTCGAAAGTGTTCAAACTTTACACGAGATAGAGGGTTGGTCAACACGTCAGGAACCTGTTCATTTGTGCTAATGTATTGGAGCTTCAAGGCTCCTCTCTGTACCATGTCGTGGATGAAATGATAGCGGATTTCTATGTGCTTCGACCTGTTGTGGAATATAGGATTCTCTGTCATCTTTATGCAGCTCTGGTTATCACATAGAATCACGGTTGCTCTCATCTCCAAGTCAAATAGGTAAGTCAACAACTTTCAAAGCCATATAGCTTCACAGCTAGAAGAACATGCGACAATGTACTCTGCTTCCGCTGTGCTGAGAGCAATACTGGATTGCTTCCTACTCTGCCATGAGATCATGGCTGATCCCAAACTAAAACAACATCCGAAAGTGATTTTTCTGTCTGCAACGCTTCCTGCCCAATCTGCATCAGTATATCCATTCAATGTGAAGTCACGATTTCCATCATAGCTGAGGCCATAATCCATTGTACCTTTAAGGTACCTCATCACATGTTTTGCAGCCACTAGGTGAACATGTCTGGGCTCTACCAGAAACTGACTGAAGGTGTTCACTGCAAAACAAATGTCTGGTCCGGTGTTCATTAGGTACATCAAAGATCCAATAATCTGTCTGTACAATGTGGCATCTATCAAGTCCGAAGAAGCATCGACCAACAACTTCAGCTTTGATTCCATTGGTGTATTCATGGGCTTGCATTCTAGCATGTCGAATCTCTTTAAGATTTTGATCTTGTACTTCCCTTGGTTAAGGAAGATCCTTTTTGGACTCTACCATACCTCAAGACCTAAGAAGTAATGCATTAGGCCAAGGTATTTCATTTCAAATTCTGCAGCAAGTCTCTGTTTAAATTTAGCGATGAGCTTTTCTTCTCCAGTTAAGAATAAGTCATCCACATACAATAGTAATATTACTGGTTCATTATCCATAATTTTGAAGTAGAGATTTGAGTCTGCTTTACTCTTGGTAAAGCCTAAGCTCGTCAAGAAATTGTCTATACGGCCATACTAAGCTTTGGAAGCTTGCTTCAATCCGTATAAGGATTTATTCAAATGGTAGACAAGAGACTTCCTATTTTCAACCTCAAATCGTTGGGGTTGCTCTATATACACTTCCTCTTCGATAACACCATTTAGGAAAGCTGTCTTCACGTCCATCTGGTGCAACTTCCATTTCATCTTGGCATCAAGAGCTATAATGGTTCTGATCGAAGTGTATCTGGCCACAGGAGAGAATGTCTCTTCATAGTCAATGCCTTCCTTCTGGGAAAAGCTACGAGCGACAAATCTTGATTTATACTTCTCAATACTTCCATCAGTAGCATGTTTTATTTTGAAGAGCCATTTGTAGGATACCCCATATTTATTCTTCGATCTGGGAACTATTTCCCATACTTTGTTCTTCATTATGGATTAGTATTCTTTTGTCATGGCATCTGCCCATTCTTGATGCAAGAGCATCGCCAACACGTCAAGCGAGCCAACGCGGAAGCGGAAGACAGCTGGATAAGCCAGCACAAATTTTGAAATTGCCTTGGAAGTTGTTGCACGATCTTAAATGAGTCATTTAAGATGAAGCACACTTGTGTATTGCAATGGACCTTGAGCGGATAACTCTCGTCCTTTAGTAGATAGACGACATTTACGATAGTTAATGCAGTTAGATAGAAATTAATTCTAGACTAGACAGTTTTAGAAAGCATGAGGGAAAAACGAATATAGACACCCTCATTGTGCATTGTATCATTAGGATGGAGCATTTAGGAAAAGGAGCAATCAGAGAACTATGAAAAGAACACCCATGTACTGATATTTGAATTAATAGAAGAGATTTGATTCAAATTCATGGTTTTGTGTCTGTTCTTTGTGTACTGATGATGATATGCTCATTTGATGTTTACTTTCTGGTATGCATTTGCTTTATTGCTGTGTATGTGATTTCATGTTGAATTTGGAATCTGAAAGGAAGAAGGAATGAGTTTCAATTGTTTCTCTATTTGAGCTAGATTATTCCTGCAAGGAGTGCAGTCGAATTGTCTGCAAGGAGTGCGTTGACAGAGGGTTCAAATAGAGATAACTTTGATTCTCGTTCACCCAGAAGTGAATTTGGGTTACATGAGTTCCTGCAAGGAGTGTGCAGGCCAGATAAAAGCCTCAGGGTTGCGAACCTGAGTAAAATATTGAAGGACTGCTGCTGCTGGCATGCGCAGGGTTGAGGAGCTTCAACACTTAGACGTGGTTGAATGTTTTCCACAAGGAGTGCGTGCAAAGGAGTTTTATTTCTAAAGACTTAAAGCTGTGGGAAAAGATCAGGAAGGATAGGCCTTGAGTTTGTTGAAGAACAACGAGAACAAATTGTGATTTGAAGTTCGAGGGAAGCGCCGCAAGTTTGCGAGCAGGCGAACGAGTTCCGTGGAAAAGAACATTTGATCCTTTCGCATAATTCATCCGGAAGGAACGGACAGTCGATATTCTCTTAGGAGAATCCGCGAATCTCCGTGAGTCGTCAGATCTTGTGGATGTGCAGGGGAGATACAATGGTGTATTCTCGAAGGTTTAAGCTCAGGACAGATAGAGCGTTTATCCAAGTCAGCCAGGGCCGTTGGATCTACACGTATATCGTGTATCGGGGTTTCGTAGATTGAACCTCCAAAGTATTGCAACAGAAATTGCGATCCGCGATATCCCGACGGACTCAGAACCGTCCATCAATTGGGGCACGTGTCAAAAGATCCAAAGAAGTCGGGGTTTGGAGCATCAGAGATTTCGGAGACCGGATACTTTTGCAGCTTGGAATCACGAAACGCGATATCCCGACAGTAGAGCTATGTGGGATCACAAGAGTCAGAGTGGAAGACAGGTGGCATAAGTCATCGGGGTTTCACAACGAGAAGTGCCGAGACATTGACATCAGGATTCGCGATCCCGCGAAGTCCGAAACCCCGATAGAAGTGACGGGAAGTGGAAAAGTCAACTCGCACGTGTGCGTTGGAGTTTCGACGTATCGGGCATCGGGAGTCTGTAAGATGAGTTGCTTGGTATCGCGAGTATCGAGATCGCGATAGGGAAATTTCCGATAGAGGAAAGAGAAGGTCAACGTTGACTGGTCATCGGGTCTTGAGGATTCGAGATCCCAATGATCGACCTTTGACATCGCGAAGTCGCGAAGTTCGATTCCCCCCGATAAACAAAGAAAGGGGGATCGAGTGATAGTTCTGTGGGTGTGGATTTCCCGATAGGGAAATAGAAGAACATTTGAGTTCTTCGGGCCGAGGAAGAAGAGGATCCTGCGATTGGACGTGCACTGGGGAGCGCACCTGTGTCAAGTGGTATCAGAGAACAGGTTGATTCTTTGCTTTCTATAGCAGAGAAGAGAATTCACCATGCCATCAAGGAGAGAAAGACAATCACCCGATCCAGAGGAGAGGGAGGTGCCGAGAAGAGGCAGGCAGATGGCAGATCCAGCCATAGAGAGACAGATGCGTGATCTATGAGCCAGACTCGAAGACATGGAGACAGCGCAAAGACGCACAGCCAATGCGAGAGATATTAGCGATTCAGAAAGCGAAGCTGAGGCTGAATGAGAAGAAGAAGTTGCAGGCGAGGATGCAGCCAATGAACGTCTAATCAAAGCTATTGCACAGATGGGTGCAAAGGTAAAAATGGACATTCCAGTTTACGAGGGAAACTTGGATGTAGAAGAGCTTCTAGATTGGATTAGAGCTCTTGATACTTACTTCGACTACGAAGATGTTGAAGAAGATAAGAAAGTCAAGCATGCTGTCACATGCTTGAAGGGACACACAACATTATGGTGGGACGAGCTACAAGCAGATAGATGCTGCAAGGGTAAGCAGAAAATTAAAAGTTGGGATTGAATGATTGCAAAGATGAAGACAAAGTTCATCCCGAGAGATTATCAAATCACTCTGTTCAGGAGGATGCAAAACTTGAGACAAAAACTGATGACAGTAAAAGAATACACAGAGGAATTCTATCGACTGAACATCAGGGCAGGTCATCGGGAGAGCGATGATGAGAAAGTTGCCAGGTATATGAATGGCCTGAGATATGATATCCAGGATGAGATGAGCATGGTAACCATCCGAACGGTGGAAGACACCTATCAAATGGCTCTGAAAGCAGAAGAGAAGCTGGGCTGAAAATAGAGTCAAAGGGGCCGAGGCAGAAGTCAGCCCAGAGGCAAGTCAGTTTCCCAGGAAAGAAACCAGAAGCCCAAGGAGGAATGGAAGAAACCTCAGGGTAAAGTTGAGAGAGGTGGGACCTCACAGCGAGGGCCATACGTTGAACAAAGAGGGCAGCATACTGAGCAGAGAGGAGGGTATGCTGATAGCAACACTTTTCCTTGTACTAGAGGTAGAGGAAGAGGAAGAGGTGGAGTAATCACATGCTTCACATGTGGAAAGAATGGGCACAAGTCTTATGAGTGTCCAGAGAAAAAGAAGCACATCGGGGAAGCTCACATCACCGAGGTGCATAGGCGAGATGCTGAAGTAGAAGACGCTGAAGGCGGAAGATCGCTAATGATGCATAAAGTTCTCTTAACACCCGAGAAGGAGGTGGAGGACTTAGTCCAAAGGACCAAACTTTTCAGAACCGCTTGCAAAACCAAGGATAGGGTATGCAAAGTTATCGTGGATAGCGGTATCACAGATAATCTCGTTTCGATCGAGATGGTAGAAAAGCTGGAGTTGGAAATGACTGATCATCCAAGCCCATACAGAGTTTCGTGGCTACAGAAAGGACACCAGGTAACTGTTACTAAAAAATGCTTGGTTGAATTCAAGATAGGTGGTTATAACGATAAGATATTATGTGATGTTATTCCCATGGATGTTTGTCATTTATTGCTGGGTAGACCATGGAAATATGACAGAAATGTGATTCATGATGGGAGAATGAACACATACACCCTGGAGAAGAATGGGAGGACACACATGTTGCTTCCAATAAAAGATAAGGAGGTAAAACCAAAAGGGAGAAATACTATACTTCTCATGAGTGGGAAGGAGCTTCTTACGGAGATAAAGAAGAAAGAAGATCCACAATTCTTTGTGGCCAGGAAACCAAGGATCGTTTTGACTAGCACGAGAGTAGACGAATTGCCAGAAGAAATTTAGGAACTACTGGAAGAGTTCGTTGACATCGTGGTGGACGAATTACCTCGTTCGTTGCCACCGATGAGGAGTGTGAGTCATCATATAGACCTCATACCAGGAGCTAGTTTGCCGAATAAAGTCGCGTACAAGTTGACGCCGCAAGAAAATGAAGAGGTCAAGAAGCAGGTCCAGGAGCTAATGGACAAAGGATTGGTCAGGGAAAGTTTGAGCCCGTGTGCCGTTCCAACGGTACGCAGTCCGAAGAAAGATGGAGGTTGGAGAATGTGTACTGAATCAAGAGCCATCAACAAGATAACCATCAGGTACAGGTTTCCATTGCTGCGAATGGACGATTTAATGGATTGCTTGAGTGGGGCAAATTACTTTTCAAAGATTGATCTGAAAAGTAGATATCACCAGATTCGCATGAGGGAAGGCGATGAGTGGAAGACGAACTTCAAAACCAACGAAGGTTTGTATGAATGGCTTGTTATGCCGTTTGGCTTGACAAATGCGCCGAGTACCTTTATGAGGCTAATGAATGAAGTCCCGAGGGAATTCATCGGGAAGTTTGTCATTGTGTATCTGGATGACATATTAATTTTCAGCAAGACAAAGGCAGAACATCTGAAGCATTTAGCTACAGTAATNATGGTTTTGTGTCTGTTCTTTGTGTACTGATGATGATATGCTCATTTGATGTTTACTTTCTGGTATGCATTTGCTTTATTGCTGTGTATGTGATTTCATGTTGAGTTTGGAATCTGAAAGGAAGAAGGAATGAGTTTCAATTGTTTCTCTATTTGAGCTAGAGTATTCCTGCAAGGAGTGCAGTCGAATTGTCTGCAAGGAGTGCGTTGACAGAGGGTTCAAATAGAGATAACTTTGATTCTCGTTCACCCAGAAGTGAATTTGGGTTACAGGAGTTCCTGCAAGGAGTGTGCAGGCCAAATAAAAGCCTCAGGGTTGCGAACCTGAGTAAAATATTGAAGGACTGCTGCTGCTGGCATGCGCAGGGTTGAGGAGCTTCAACACTTAGACGTGGTTGAATGTTTTCCACAAGGAGTGCGTGCAAAGGAGTTTTCTTTCTAAATACTTAAAGCTGTGGGAAAAGATCAGGAAGGATAGGCCTTGAGTTTGTTGAAGAACAACGAGAACAAATTGTGATTTGAAGTTCGAGGGAAGCACGGCAAGTTTGCGAGCAGGCGAACGAGTTCCGTGGAAAAGAACATTTGATCCTTTCGCATAATTCATCCAGAAGGAACGGACAATCGATATTCTCTTAGGAGAATCCGCGAATCTCTGTGAGTCGTCAGATCTTGTGGATGTGCAGGGGAGATACAGTGGTGTATTCTTGAAGGTTTAAGCTCAGGACAGATAGAGCGTTTATCCAAGTCAGCCAGGGCCGTTGGATCTACACGTATATCGTGTATCGGGGTTTCGTAGATCGAACCTCCAAAGTATTGCAACAGAAATTGCGATCCGCGATATCCCGACAGACTCAGAACCGTCCATCAATTGGGGAACGTGTCAAAAGATCCAAAGAAGTCGGGGTTTGGAGCATCAGATATTTCGGAGACCGGATACTTTTGCAGCTTGGAATCGCGAAACGCGATATCCTGACAGTAGAGATATGTGGGATCAGAAGAGTCAGAGTGGAAGACAGGTGGCATAAGTCGTCGGGGTTTCGCAACGAGAAGTGCCGATACATTGACATCAGGATTCGCGATCCCGCGAAGTCCGAAACCCCGATAGAAGTGACGGGAAGTGGAAAAGTCAACTCGCACGTGTGCTTTGGAGTTTCGACGTATCGGGCATCGAGAGTCTGTAAGATGAGTTGCTTGGTATCGCGAGTACTGAGATCGCGATAGGGAAATTTTCGATAGAGGAAAGAGAAGGTCAACGTTGACTGGTCATCGGGTCTTGAGGATTCGAGAGCCCAATGATCGACCTTTGACATCGCGAAGTCGCGAAGTTCGAATCCCCCTGATAAACAAAGAAAGGGGGATCGAGCGATAGTTCTGTGGGTGTAGATTTCCCGATAGGGAAATAGAAGAACATTTGAGTTCTTCGGGCCGAGGAAGAAGAGGATCCTGCGATTGGACGTGCACTGGGGAGCGCGCCTGTGTCAAGTGGTATCAGAGAACAGGTTGATTCTTTGCTTTCTATAGCAGAGAAGAGAATTCACCATGCCGTCAAGGAGAGAAAGACAATCACCCAATCCAGAGGAGAGGGAGGTGCGGAGAAGAGGCAGGCAGATGGCAGATCCAGCCATAGAGAGACAGATGCGTGATCTACGAGCCAGACTTGAAGACATGGAGACAACGCAAAGACGCACAGCCAGTGCGAGAGATATTAGCGATTTAGAAAGCGAAGCTGAGGCTGAATGAGAAGAAGAAGTTGCAGGCGAGGATGTAGCCAATGAACATCTAATCAAAGCTATTGCACGGATGGGTGCAAAGGTAAAAATGGACATTCCAGTTTACGAGGGAAACTTGGATGCATAAGAGCTTCTAGATTGGATTAGAGCTCTTGATACTTACTTCGACTCCGAAGATGTCGAAGAAGATAAGAAAGTCAAGCATGCTGTCACATGCTTGAAGGGACACGCAACATTATGGTGGGACGAGCTACAAGAAGATAGATGCTGCAAGGGTAAGAAGAAAATTAAAAGTTGGGATTGAATGATTGCAAAGATGAAGGCAAAGTTCATCCCGAGAGATTATCAAATCACTCTGTTCAGGAGGATGCAAAACTTGAGACAAAAACTGATGACAGTAAAAGAATATACAGAGGAATTCTATCGACTGAACATCAGGGCAGGTCATCGAGAGAGCGATGATGAGAAAGTTGCCAGGTATATGAATGGCCTGAGATATGATATCCAGGATGAGATGAGCATGGTAACCATCCGAACGGTGGAAGACGCCTATCAAATGGATCTGAAAGCAGAAGAGAAGCTGGGCTGAAAATAGAGTCAAAGGGGCCGAGGCAGAAGTCAGCCCAGAGGCAAGTCAGTTTCCCAGGAAAGAAACCAGAAGCCCAAGGAGGAATGGAAGAAACCTCAGGGTAAAGTTGAGAGAGGTGGGACCTCACAGCGAGGGCCATACGTTGAACAAAGAGGGCAGCATACTGAGCAGAGAGGAGGGTATGCTGATAGCAACACTTTTCCTTGTACTAGAGGTAGAGGAAGAGGAAGAGGTGGAGTAATCACATGCTTCACATGTGGAAAGAATGGGCACAAGTCTTATGAGTGTCCAGAGAAAAAGAAGCACATCGGGGAAGCTCACATCACCGAGGTGCAGAGGCGAGATGCTGAAGTAGAAGACGCTGAAGGCGGAAGATCGCTAATGATGCGTAAAGTTCTCTTAACACCCGAGAAGGAGGTGGAGGACTTAGTCCAAAGGACCAAACTTTTCAGAACCGCTTGCAAAACCAAGGACAGGGTATGCAAAGTTATCGTGAATAGCGGTATCACAGATAATCTCGTTTCGACCGAGATGGTAGAAAAGCTGGAGTTGGAAACGACTGATCATCCAAGCCCATACAGAGTTTCGTGGCTACAGAAAGGACACCAGGTAACTGTTACTAAAAAATGCTTGGTTGAATTCAAGATAGGTGGTTATAATGATAAGATATTATGTGATGTTATTCCCATGGATTTTTGTCATTTATTGCTGGGTAGACCATGGAAATATGACAGAAATGTGATTCATGATGGGAGAATGAACACATACACCCTGGAGAAGAATGGGAGGACACACATGTTGCTTCCAATAAAAGATAAGGAGGTAAAACCAAAAGGGAGAAATACTATACTTCTCATGAGTGGGAAGGAGCTTCTTACGGAGATAAAGAAGAAAGAAGATCCACAATTCTTTGTGGCCAGGAAACCAAGGATCGTTTTGACTAGCACGAGAGTAGACGAATTGCCAGAAGAAATTTAGGAACTACTGGAAGAGTTCGTTGACATCGTGGTGGACGAATTACCTCGTTCGTTGCCACCGATGAGGAGTGTGAGTCATCATATAGACCTCATACCAGGAGCTAGTTTGCCGAATAAAGTCGCGTACAAGTTGACGCCGCAAGAAAATGAAGAGGTCAAGAAGCAGGTCCAGGAGCTAATGGACAAAGGATTGGTCAGGGAAAGTTTGAGCCCGTGTGCCGTTCCAACGGTACGCAGTCCGAAGAAAGATGGAGGTTGGAGAATGTGTACTGAATCAAGAGCCATCAACAAGATAACCATCAGGTACAGGTTTCCATTGCTGCGAATGGACGATTTAATGGATTGCTTGAGTGGGGCAAATTACTTTTCAAAGATTGATCTGAAAAGTAGATATCACCAGATTCGCATGAGGGAAGGCGATGAGTGGAAGACGAACTTCAAAACCAACGAAGGTTTGTATGAATGGCTTGTTATGCCGTTTGGCTTGACAAATGCGCCGAGTACCTTTATGAGGCTAATGAATGAAGTCCCGAGGGAATTCATCGGGAAGTTTGTCATTGTGTATCTGGATGACATATTAATTTTCAGCAAGACAAAGGCAGAACATCTGAAGCATTTAGCTACAGTAATGAAGAATCTATAGCAGGAGAAGCTGTTGATAAACATGAAGAAATCCTTGTTCATGAAGACATAGCTCTTTTATTTGGGGTTTTCTATTTCTACAAATGAATTGAAGATGGATCCAGATAAGGTGGAGGTAATTAAAAATTGGCCATCACCAAGAAATATTTTTGAGGTGAGGAGTTTTCATGGACTGGCTAGTTTCTACCGAAAATTCATCAGGACTTTCAGTGGGATTAGCGCAGTGATGATGGATACAATGAAGAAGCTGCATATATATTTTCACTGGACTGATGAGGCTGAGAAAAGTTTCAAATTATTGAAGCGGAAGATCACAAAACAACGAGTTTTGGTGATGTCGGATTTCCAAAAGACGTTTCAAGTGAAATGTGACGAAAGAGGGTTTGCCATAGGAGCGGTCTTGAGTCAGGAAGACAGACCGATTGCATATTTCGAGAAGCTGAATGAGGCAAAGGTGAAATACTCCACATACGACAAGGAATTTTATGCCATCATCCAGGCACTGAAGAAGTGGAGGAATTACTTGATCCCAAAAGAATTTGTTTTATATAGTGATAACCACGCATTACAGTTTGTGACTCAACAGGAGAAGTTGAATCAGAGACATGTAAAATGGGTAGAGTATATGCAGAATTTCACATTTGTGATTAAACACATTTCGGGTACTGCTAACAAAGTGGATGATGCTTTGAGCAGGAAGTGTTTGCTGTTGCAGGAGTTCTGAGTCAAAACGTTGGGTTTTGATGATCTCAGGAATATGTATGCAGATGATCAGGATTTCAAGGAAGTGTATGAAGCAGCTAAGAACCCAATTCTCAGGGACAGAAGCCCTTGGACAGACTAATGATCCAAGAAGGATTATTGTTCAGAGGCAATCAATTGTGTATTCCAAATTGCTCCATGAGGGAGAATCTGCTGNTTCCATTGCTGCGAATGGACGATTTAATGGATTGCTTGAGTGGGGAAAAGTACTTTTCAAAGATTGATCTGAAAAGCGGATATCACCAGATTCGCATGAGGGAAGGCGATGAGTGGAAGACGGACTTCAAAACCAACGAAGAATTGTATGAATGGCTTGTTATGCTGTTTGGCTTGACAAATGCGCCGAGTACCTTTATGAGGCTAATGAATGAAGTCCCGAGGGAATTCATCGGGAATTTTGTCATTGTGTATCTGGATGACATATTAATTTTTAGCAAGACAAAGGCAGAACATCTGAAGCATTTAGCTACAGTAATGAAGAAGCTATAGCAAGAGAAGCTGTTGATAAACATGAAGAAATCCTTGTTCATGAAGACATAGCTCTTTTATTTGGGGTTTGCTATTTCTGCAAATGAATTAAATATGGATCCAGATAAGGTGGAGGTAATTAAAAATTGGCCATCACCAAGAAATATTTTTGAGGTGAGGAGTTTTCATGGACTGGCTAGTTTCTACCGAAAATTCATCAGGACTTTCCGTGGGATTAGCGCAGTGATGATGGATACAGTGAAGAAGCTGCATAAATATTTTCACTGGACTGATGAGGCTGAGAAAATTTTCAAATTATTGAAGCGGAAGATCACAGAACAACGAGTTTTGGTGATGTCGGATTTCCAAAAGACGTTTCAAGTGAAATGTGACGCAAGAGGGTTTGCCATAGGAGCGGTCTTGATTCAGGAAGACAGACCGATTGCATATTTCGAGAAGCTGAATGAGGCAAAGGTGAAATACTCCACATACGACAAGGAATTTTATGCCATCATCCAGGCACTGAAGAAGTGGAGGAATTACTTGATCCCAAAAGAATTTGTTTTATATAGTGATAACCACGCATTACAGTTTGTGACTCAACAGGAGAAGTTGAATCAGAGACATGTAAAATGGGTAGAGTATATGCAGAATTTCACATTTGTGATTAAACACATTTCGGGTACTGCTAACAAAGTGGCTGATGCTTTGAGCAGGAAGTGTTTGCTGTTGCAGGAGTTCTGAGTCAAAACGTTGGGTTTTGATGATCTCAGGAATATGTATGCAGATGATTAGGATTTCAAGGAAGTGTATGAAGCAGCTGAGAACCCAATTCTCAGGGACAGAAGCCCTTGGACAGACTAATGATCCAAGAAGGATTATTGTTCAGAGGCAATCAATTGTGTATTCCAAATTGCTCCATGAGGGAGAATCTGCTGAAGGAGAAACACAGTGGAGGATTGACCGGATACTTYGGTCATGACAAGACATTTGCGAAGCTGAGMGAGTTATACTTTTGGCCAGGGATGCGGTCAGAGGTCAAGCGGTTTGTAAACAKATGCAAAATTTGCCAGCATTCAAGGGGAAGAAAGYAGAATGCAGGATTCTATCAGCCATTGCTCATACCAGAGAGGCCATGGGATGCGATAAGCATGGATTTCGTATTGGGATTGCCAAGGACGCAAAGAGGATTTGATTCAGTGTTTGTGGTAGTGGATARGTTTTCTAAGATGGAACATTTTATCCCATGSCAKAAAACCAGTGATGCGACTCACATCGCAAATCTGTTTTTCAAGGAGGTCGTTCGACTTCACGGCTTACCCAGAAGTATAGTTTCAGACAGAGATACAAAGTTCATAGGGMACTTTTGGAGGACATTATGGAAGAAGCTGGGGACTAACTTGTTGTTTAGTTCARCTTATCATCCTCAGACAGATGGGCAGACATAAGTGGTGAACARAAGTCTGGGAGACTTGCTGAGAAGCTTGGTGAYGGAGCACCACAACCAGTGGGACAACATCTTACCACARACGGAGTTTKCTTATAATGACTCAGTGAAYAGGAKCACAGGTCAGAGTCCATTCCAGATTGTATATGGCACACARCCGAGAGGAGTTTCTGAATTGAGAGATTCRGAACAGACTGCGACTAGGAGCGCAAGTGCCGAAGAGTTCGCAGAGGCGATGAAGGAACTTCACGGCCAGGTGAAGCAACGACTGCAAAATTCCAGTCATGAATATAAGCGCAGAGCCGACCAACGGAAGAGACAACTTCAGTTCGAGGTTGGTGAATTAGTTTTGGCACATTTAAGGAAAGAGAGGTTTCCGAGGGGAACATACAATAAATTGAAGATGAAGAAAATCGGGCCATGTAAGGTCTTGAAGAAATTGGGAGAAAATGCTTATGAGATCGAGTTATCGGATGGGATCGGAATATCTCCGATATTCAATGTCGCAGATTTATACCCATACAGGACTGGAGAAGCAGAGACTGGAACTAAGCAATCAGTGATCCAGTGGATGGAATAGATGCCAGTTGCAGAGAAGCCATAGATGGAATGCATACTGGACAAGAGAGTGGGTAAGAAGACCAGGAGGAAAGAATACTATGAGTATCTGGTCAAATGGAAGGGCCATCCAGTGGAAGATGCCAGCTGGGAGAATGAAGGGGAGATACAGAAGCATGGACAGACCGTGCAGGAGCTCATGGACAGGAGCCCATGAAATTTTTTCAAGCGAGGGAGTATGATGCAGGAGCATCGCCAACACGTCAAGCGAGCCAACGCGGAAGTGGAAGACAGCTGGATAAGCCAACACAAATTTTGAAATTGCCTTGGAAGTTGTTGCGCGATCTTAAATGAGTCATTTAAGATGAAGCGCACTTGTGTATTGCAATGGACCTTGAGCGGATAACTCTCGTCCTTTAGTATATAGACGACATTTAAGATAGTTAATGCAATTAGATAGAAATTAATTCTAGACTAGACAATTTTAGAAAGCAGGAGGGAAAAACAGATATAGACACCCTCATTGTGCATTGTATCATTAGGATGGAGCATTTAGGAAAAAGAGCAATCAGAGAACTATGAAAAGAACACCCATGTACTAATATTTGAATTAATAGAAGAGCTTTGATTCAAATTCATGGTTTTGTGTCTGTTCTTTGTGTACTGATGATGATATGCTCATTTGATGTTTACTTTCTGGTATGCATTTGNAGAACCCAATTCTCAGGGACAGAAGCCCTTGGACAGACTAATGATCCAAGAAGGATTATTGTTCAGAGGCAATCAATTGTGTATTCCAAATTGCTCCATGAGGGAGAATCTGCTGAAGGAGAAACACAGTGGAGGATTGACCGGATACTTCGGTCATGACAAGACATTTGCGAAGCTGAGCGAGTTATACTTTTGGCCAGGGATGCGGTCAGAGGTCAAGCGGTTTGTAAACAGATGCAAAATTTGCCAGCATTCAAGGGGAAGAAAGTAGAATGCAGGATTCTATCAGCCATTGCTCATACCAGAGAGGCCATGGGATGCGATAAGCATGGATTTCGTATTGGGATTGCCAAGGACGCAAAGAGGATTTGATTCAGTGTTTGTGGTAGTGGATAGGTTTTCTAAGATGGAACATTTTATCCCATGCCATAAAACCAGTGATGCGACTCACATCGCAAATCTGTTTTTCAAGGAGGTCGTTCGACTTCACGGCTTACCCAGAAGTATAGTTTCAGACAGAGATACAAAGTTCATAGGGCACTTTTGGAGGACATTATGGAAGAAGCTGGGGACTAACTTGTTGTTTAGTTCAACTTATCATCCTCAGACAGATGGGCAGACATAAGTGGTGAACAAAAGTCTGGGAGACTTGCTGAGAAGCTTGGTGACGGAGCACCACAACCAGTGGGACAACATCTTACCACAAACGGAGTTTGCTTATAATGACTCAGTGAACAGGATCACAGGTCAGAGTCCATTCCAGATTGTATATGGCACACAGCCGAGAGGAGTTTCTGAATTGAGAGATTCGGAACAGACTGCGACTAGGAGCGCAAGTGCCGAAGAGTTCGCAGAGGCGATGAAGGAACTTCACGGCCAGGTGAAGCAACGACTGCAAAATTCCAGTCATGAATATAAGCGCAGAGCCGACCAGTGGAAGAGACAACTTCAGTTCGAGGTTGGTGAATTAGTTTTGGCACATTTAAGGAAACAGAGGTTTCCGAGGGGAACATACAATAAATTGAAGATGAAGAAAATCGGGCCATGTAAGGTCTTGAAGAAATTGGGAGAAAATGCTTATGAGATCGAGTTACCGGATGGGATCGGAATATCTCCGATATTCAATGTCGCAGATTTATACCCATACAGGACTGGAGAAGCAGAGACTGGAACTGAGAAATCAGTGATCCAGTGGATGGAACAGATGCCAGCTGCAGAGAAGCCGTAGATGGAATGCATACTGGACAAGAGAGTGGGTAATAAGACCAGGAGGAAAGAAAACTATGAGTATCTGGTCAAATGGAAGGGCCATCCAGTGGAAGATGCCAGCTGGGAGAATGAAGCGGAGATACAGAAGCATGGACAGACCGTGCAGGAGCTCATGGACAGGAGCCCATGAAATTTTTTCAAGCGAGGGAGTATGATGCAGGAGCATCGCCAACACGTCAAGCGAGCCAACGCGGAAGTGGAAGACAGCTGGATAAGCCAACACAAATTTTGAAATTGCCTTGGAAGTTGTTGCGCGATCTTAAATGAGTCATTTAAGATGAAGCGCACTTGTGTATTGCAATGGACCTTGAGCGGATAACTCTCGTCCTTTAGTATATAGACGACATTTAAGATAGTTAATGCAATTAGATAGAAATTAATTCTAGACTAGACAATTTTAGAAAGCAGGAGGGAAAAACAGATATAGACACCCTCATTGTGCATTGTATCATTAGGATGGAGCATTTAGGAAAAAGAGCAATCAGAGAACTATGAAAAGAACACCCATGTACTAATATTTGAATTAATAGAAGAGCTTTGATTCAAATTCATGGTTTTGTGTCTGTTCTTTGTGTACTGATGATGATATGCTCATTTGATGTTTACTTTCTGGTATGCATTTG
>JZKD02S0610372.1:0-15899 GCA_000966675.3 Picea glauca | reverse complement strand
AAGTTTCCCAAATCTCTCAAAAGTCAGTGTCAGTAGAATATTGATCCTTCCATACGTCATAAGTAGCACAACATACTTCTATAATGGAAAGAACTAGAGTGGGAGGTCAACTTAGACCCCCCCTCTCCCCACTACCCCACTCTCCCTCGCCATCTACACTCTCTACTCTTCTCTGTTCTCCACTGATATCTCTTGGTCTGCCCCTGACCCAATGATCCCCCCTTTACCTACCCTTGATCTAGGAGAACTTGGAATTCACCTCGATACTCTTCCAAGCACAATTTTTGAATCCCAGGCCTTAGGGGAGTGACGACGCAAGATTAAAGCCCAAAATTCTCCACAGACTTCCTACAACCACTCGAAGATCCCTCCTAACAGCTGGGTCAAATCTCCCCAACTTCAGATCAAGGCTTCATAGCAACACATCTCCTTCCTCATAATATCAATGAATGGTACTACAACTTTAACAAATATCCAGACCCTCTCCCGCCCTATAGCTATGAACCAGGGAACCCTAGCTTCTCTAGACAAAAAAGAAGAAAAAGAAATAAATCCTTAGGGTCGTCCAAGGCCAACTCCAACTTCACACTTGGCGAAGACCTCACAATGGCTAGAGTTTCAGTATTGGCATACAAAGCACTCATAGGCAAAGCATAGGACTGACATTTCAGTGAAAGAACCCTATGGACCTAGGCAACTACAAAATGGGGAGAAAATCAGACAGACTCTCCCAACATATTTTGACTTTCTAGAGGTTGGTTCATGATCATCGTTGTCGATCCAACACAATCCCTGGAATATCTCCACACCAGCTRGACTATTGACTCCTCCCCAGTTTTTATGAAACCCTGGAACCCCACGTTCAATGCAAGTTGTGATAGACTCAACTCTATTCCCATATGGGTCCGCCTCCCATGACTACCCCCTCACCTCTGATCGAAAAATTGCTTCAAAGCACTCGGAAATTTCCTTGGGGAATACATCTCTGCACTACTAGAAACATGGTTGTTTCATGAATTTTGGTCTCCCTTTACATTGGGGAAGGATTAAGAGAGTACATTAACCTAACAGACCTGGGACACACAAGAGTCCAAACACTAGATTATGACGGAGTGCCTTTCCGATGTAGACGATGCCACGAGTATGGACACGTGGTAAAAGATTGCACAAAATCCTTTAGAAGAAGAAAAAACTACAAAATGGATGGAAACAGAGGACAAGGACAAAGGAGGCCAGAAACAGTCAAGGGTCACTCCCCCTCGACGGGGTCACAAAATTTGGGGACTCCCTCCCCTGATTCTGCAACACTCCAAGACACAAAAATCCAACAATATCCTCCTTTCGAGAATCATCCAGAGCCGCCCCACAACACCTATGCGTTAATTCCCAATACAAGAGAAGGGGCTTCTTTAGACCACTTTTTGAAGGCTTCGACACAACTCTTGATCAATGATTTCCTAGGTGCGCATCTCTCTATTCCCTACCCTTTTATTGGTTTTCAGAATTCTTTCAATTTTTTCCTAAATGGTTGAATCCCACTCTCTGTCTTCCGCCTACACCCCTACACTGCTTCCCCTCCTCCACCACTCACGACCACAACTATCACCGAGACACCATCCCTACTAGACCCCCCCTCTATTGTTTCTCCCCCCACTTCCTCAAACTCCCAAACCACAGAGGATTCATCCACAGACGACTCTCATAACTCTACTATTTGCTACCATCTCCACAACCGTTGGGTTTTGGTCTCCACCACAAATCACAAAGGTCTAGGTGCTTCCCCAAAACTCTAGAAATAAAAAAAAGGTATAGGCCGACCCTCTCACTTCTCCCTGGCACAATATCAAGCACTGCTTCAGACGACCTCATGCTGACGAAAATCCCTCCTTAGGTCCCTTAGCACAAGAAAATCCCCAATAGGGGTTTTCCCATTAAGCTACTGTTCTACAACTGTCAGGGTCTACCAAGCCCTTCAAAAAAATCCGCTCTAAAGAGGTTGGTGATGTCACACCAACCTGATGTTTTATTTATCTAGGAGACTCTTGCAGATGAATTCTCAACAACCCAATCCCTCTTAAAACTCTTTCCGAGATGGTATTTTTTGGGCCTGAACGCGATTGGAAGATCAGGAGGCTTGGTCATAGGCTGGAACCAAAAGAAAATAAAAATTCTAAATTAATGGACTTCAGATTCCTGTCTAGGAGTTGAGGTACTAGCTAAAGGACTAGGGAAGACCCTCATGCTTCTAAACATTTATGGGCCAAACTCATACATAACTCAATTTTGGAACAACCTCTTCAAAACATATCTCATAAGGAATGAAAATCTCATTATTGGAGGAGACCTCAATTTCTCCATAGGAGAAGCTTAAAGATGGGTCCCCTGGGTCCATCCAGATCCACTATCATCTTTATTTAGCCACCTTTTGACTTCAAATGGCTTCATTGACACTGAACCAACCAAACTTCTCCCCACATGAAAGAACTTAAGAACATGGGACACACACGTTGCAAAAAGATTAGATCGGTTCCTAATAACAGAAGCACTTTCCCTTCTCCCACTCTAGTTTTGACAATGGATAGGAAGAGGGGGTGAATCAGACCACTCTCATGTTTGTCTCTCCCTCAAATATAGACGAAATAAGCCATCAACTCCTTTCAAATTCAACTCAATCTAGCTCAAATACGACAATTTCCAAAAACTGGTCAAAGACAATTGGACCCCCCTACGGGATTTAGAAGGAACCCCGACAACCATACAATTCATTTACAATCTAAAAAGGATAAATAAATTGGTCATCCCTTGGGCAAAAACGAAACGTGAGGAAGAAGAACGGGATCTAAAAAACATTGACGTTCAACTGGATCTTTTCTATCAAAATATTGACTGAACCTTCTTATCAAGCACCTCCCGCGATGAGCTCGAAACCCTAGAAGCAAAAAGAAGGAAACTCTTGCATGACAAGGAAGCAACCTAGATACTAAAAAGCAGGTTAGTCTAGCTCGAAAATGGGGACGAAAACACAAAATTCTTCCACGCCTATGCAAAGAGAAGGAAGACAACAAATACAATCTGGGGCCTAAAGGATCACGAAGATAGACCTGTCACCTCTTTTGAAGGACTAGAAAATTTGGGGAAAAATCACTTCCAAACACTTTTCAAAGGAGACAAAACAACAAACCTAGCTGACATAATAAAATTGGCTCTATACTTTCCCTCGTTCATCGATGAGGAGAACAATCAAAACCTTTTTGCGGAAGTTACAAAATCAGAACTCAAAGATACAATGCAAAGTTTTCAAAAGGACAAAATCCCGGGACCAGATGGACGGAATATAGAATTCTACCTGGGCTTCTCGAAATGATCAAAAAATACATCCTCAAAGTAATAGAGGAATCCAGACAAAATGTCAGAATACACAACCCACTCAATACCACTTTCATCCCAAAGGTAAATGAGCCACTTTCCTTTGATGACTTCCATCCCATTCTCTTTGCAACTGTATCTACAAAATCATTGCAAAGATTATCGCATGAAGACTGAAACCAATCCTCTCCAAGTCAATCTCAAAAGAAAAATTTGGTTTCTTATAAGGAAGACAAATCCATGAAGCCATAGGGGTAGCACAAGAAGGATTACACAGCCTGAAAACTAAAAAAGCAAAGGGTACAATCCTAAAAATCGACCTCTCTAAGGCCTTTGACAGAGTTAACTGGTCATACATCAGACTACTCCTCACCCATCTGGGATTCAAAGTACCCTTCATAAAATGGATCATGGCCTTCATTTCATCAGTTTCCTTTGTAGTCCTTATTAATGGATTTTCCTCCCCTTTCTTCATCTCAGAAAAAGGACTATGCCAAGTATGCCCCCTTTGCCCTTTTCTCTTCTTATTGGTGGAAGACGGATTAAGCAGGGAAATTTTAAATGTTGTCAGTACCGGGGAATTCCATGGAATATAGATTACCCCCACCCAAAGACTTACTCATCTACTCTTCATAGATGACATTCTAATAATCTGCAACGGCTACAGTTAGGATGCTAAAATACTTTCCAACATACTTACACTCTTTTGATCAACAACAGGAATGCAAATAAACATTAAAAAATCCACCCTCTCCTTCTCATAATTGGGAAGAGAGGAATATGATTTGTACAAAATACACTTCCCTTTCACCTCTCTAGACTTCTTAGTGGGCTTAAAATACCTTGGTTTTCATCTAAAACCAAACAACTATCTCAAAAAAGACTGGAAATGGCTCATCTCAAAATTGGAGAAAATATTATCTGGATGGATCTTTATGTGGCTATCCAAAGCAAGGATTCTCATTTTAACAAAAGAAGTACTAGAAGCCATTCCAGTTTACTGGATGTCGCTAGCTTGGATCCCAAAAGGAATTCTAGAAAAAATTTGAAAAATTTGCTCGTGATTCATCTGGTCAGGCTCAGAAGAAAAAACCATCCAAACCTGGGAAAAATGGGATATCATATCAAGACCAAAGGCACTAGGAGGGTGGGGAGTGAAAAACAATTTCCTGTTCTCCAAAGAATTGGCCTCTAAAACATGCTGGAGGCTCATCAACAGAAAAAATATATGGTCCATAGTTATTCACCAAAAATATATAGCCCCTAGATCCGTAGAAGATTGGATCAGATCCCCAACAAAATCCTCCAAAGGATCCATATTCTAGAAATCCCTCACTTTCTCCTTCCCAGTTATAGGAGAAGGTATTTCTCGGAAAGTAGGATGTGGGAACCATCTCCGTCTAGGAGTGGACGCCTGGCCAAGAAGTGGGAATACTCATATCCTCCCTACAGAAATCAACATTTCTCTACATGAGAAAAATATATATTCACTCTCACAACTGTCTGACCCCATTACAACTACTATTTGGTCTCAAGGTTGGAAGAAAGAAAATTATCTATGGATTACTGGAACTCCCACACTACACTACATAAACTACATCAAAGATTTACATCTTGGGCACATCAGACTTTCAGACAGAGAAGACGAACTAGTTTAGAAAAAGGATCCAACAGGTGCATACACCCCAAAACTGGGTTACATCGCACTTTATCTAGACCTATTTCAACAACAACCCATCTAGTGGTGGAAGGGCCTCTGGAAATTAAAGTGCCCACAAAAAGAAAAAATCTTCCTATGGGAAACCCTAAATCAAAACATCCCCACTTGGGAAATACTACAAAAACGACATTTCGAAGGTCCTAGCAGATGTCCACTATGCCTCATGAATGTTGAAACAATCCAACATTTACTCGTTACTTTCCCTTTCACTCAAAGAGTGTGGAAGGAAATTTCAGACAGTCTAAGACTTTCTTGCATATGGGAGGGACCAACTCTATAACAAGCTTGGAAAAATTGGCTTCAAGAAATCAAGCACAAAGAACTTAAATTCCTTCCTCCCATCATTTTTTGGGGCATTTGGATGGCTAGAAACTCAACAACCTTCCAAGAAAAATCTACACCTCCAGAAATAACCACAGGACAAAGCCTTTCAATTCTTTCACACCTACCCACAAAATCCTACTAGAACAGGACAAAAAACTCCCACTTCAGAACAAATAGATCTTCCAAAGACGTGGGCCTACTTCAATGGAGCCTCACAGAATAATATTTGCGGAGGCAGTTTCACTTTACATCTCATAAAATCCCACTTTTTTCACAGAAAATTGGGACTGGGATAGGGCACAAATAACCATGTAGAACTGTTAACCTTAAAACTTCTACTTGCCTTCACAAAAGAAAATGATCAGCGACACATCCAGATTTTTTGAGACTCTCAAATTGTGGTGAATTGGTCAAGAAAAATTCAAAAATGTCACAACATTTTTCTCCTCCCCATTCTGGAGGAAACTTATCATATTTTATAAAATTTTGACTCTGTCACTATCTCCCATGTCTACATGACCAAGAATATGGTAGCGGATGCACTCTCCAAAGATGGACTTCAACTTACACTTGGACAATGGGACATAACATAGCACAAAAATGGAGACTCTCAAAACTTTTATAGGGTGCACAATAAGAATAGTATGAACATCAAGAATCACAGAGGCCATAAATTTTTCTGAAAACAAGTAGTATAAATACTCTTTTGAAGCACTTCAAAGACCAAGAATTAAAAGACTCACATTTTGAATAAATTCCACAGCATCAATGGAGGCACATATATGTAAATAAACATGACAATACTCTGAGAACTATCTACATGATCAAGAATCATAGATCTGTAACTTTTTAAATTTGTATTCAGTAAATTGAAACATATATCACACCCATGAGGTGTAGTGCTCCTTGAAGCACCTACATAATGTAATTTTGTCTCTTCAGATGAATAAAATTACGCTTTTTTCCAAGGGAAAAAAATAAAAGAAACATTATATGTCATGATCTCATTGGATAATAGATTTTAGGTCTTATTTCCAACTTCATTATTCCCAATGTTTTATATGTTAGCATATCCAAAGTTTTTGATCATCTATGGTCTTTTAGAATTTTTACTATTTTTATTGAAATGTTTAGATATCCAAGGTTTTGAGCATCGAGAGTTAGTTTTTTATTAGTTGACTTCATATTAGTTTATCATTTGACTAATTTTTTTTGCATAGTCTCTATTATTCGAACTATTGTTATTGTTATTATTTTTATTTATTATTATTATTAAGTACTTAAAGAGGCATTTTTATTATTACGTACATAAATAGGCCTTCCACACTGCATTCTTTCTTATATGTTTACACAACGCGAGGCCCTTGGATGGTTATGAGAGCATTAAATGTTTACCTAACAAGCCTCACAACCTTAAATTTTTACTTAACAGGCGTGTTACAATACATTTTCCTCCAATTTTTGGATACAATCTTGTCTGCAGTGAATTTGGGAAATATTGTTCTTCACGGGCATTACTGGTTCATTGGTTGATACTTTCTCGTTGGTTCACTGGATGCTTCTTATTATTGTTTGATTCAACTTTGCAAAGTTGAGGTCCTACAATTACAGTTGGACCTCTTGGTGCTTGTTCACTGGTTTGTTGTTTGTTGCTTGCTCTTGTTTGCTTCAACTTTGCAAGATTGAGGTCTTACATCTGCAGTTGGACCTGTTGTTGCAGTTTGCATGGTTGAGGTTCTGCGTCCACGATTGGAACTACGCTTCTGCCATTCTTCATTCATGGGTAAGTTTCAATGCCATGGTTTCATTCCTATTCATTGTTTGTTGTTTACTATTTGTAGTTTGCAAGTAAGAATTTTCAATACTAGGAATGCCTGAGTCAAAATCCTCTTACAAAAAATCTTTGTGTGTGACTACTATGGCGAGAGAAACATGAGTGTACTAATCTCTTGTTCTTATTATTGAATGTCAATTTTNATGGCTTCATTGACACTGAACCAACCAAACTTCTCCCCACATGAAAGAACTTAAGAACATGGGACACACACGTTGCAAAAAGATTAGATCGGTTCCTAATAACAGAAGCACTTTCCCTTCTCCCACTCTAGTTTTGACAATGGATAGGAAGAGGGGGTGAATCAGACCACTCTCATGTTTGTCTCTCCCTCAAATATAGACGAAATAAGCCATCAACTCCTTTCAAATTCAACTCAATCTAGCTCAAATACGACAATTTCCAAAAACTGGTCAAAGACAATTGGACCCCCCTACGGGATTTAGAAGGAACCCCGACAACCATACAATTCATTTACAATCTAAAAAGGATAAATAAATTGGTCATCCCTTGGGCAAAAACGAAACGTGAGGAAGAAGAACGGGATCTAAAAAACATTGACGTTCAACTGGATCTTTTCTATCAAAATATTGACTGAACCTTCTTATCAAGCACCTCCCGCGATGAGCTCGAAACCCTAGAAGCAAAAAGAAGGAAACTCTTGCATGACAAGGAAGCAACCTAGATACTAAAAAGCAGGTTAGTCTAGCTCGAAAATGGGGACGAAAACACAAAATTCTTCCACGCCTATGCAAAGAGAAGGAAGACAACAAATACAATCTGGGGCCTAAAGGATCACGAAGATAGACCTGTCACCTCTTTTGAAGGACTAGAAAATTTGGGGAAAAATCACTTCCAAACACTTTTCAAAGGAGACAAAACAACAAACCTAGCTGACATAATAAAATTGGCTCTATACTTTCCCTCGTTCATCGATGAGGAGAACAATCAAAACCTTTTTGCGGAAGTTACAAAATCAGAACTCAAAGATACAATGCAAAGTTTTCAAAAGGACAAAATCCCGGGACCAGATGGACGGAATATAGAATTCTACCTGGGCTTCTCGAAATGATCAAAAAATACATCCTCAAAGTAATAGAGGAATCCAGACAAAATGTCAGAATACACAACCCACTCAATACCACTTTCATCCCAAAGGTAAATGAGCCACTTTCCTTTGATGACTTCCATCCCATTCTCTTTGCAACTGTATCTACAAAATCATTGCAAAGATTATCGCATGAAGACTGAAACCAATCCTCTCCAAGTCAATCTCAAAAGAAAAATTTGGTTTCTTATAAGGAAGACAAATCCATGAAGCCATAGGGGTAGCACAAGAAGGATTACACAGCCTGAAAACTAAAAAAGCAAAGGGTACAATCCTAAAAATCGACCTCTCTAAGGCCTTTGACAGAGTTAACTGGTCATACATCAGACTACTCCTCACCCATCTGGGATTCAAAGTACCCTTCATAAAATGGATCATGGCCTTCATTTCATCAGTTTCCTTTGTAGTCCTTATTAATGGATTTTCCTCCCCTTTCTTCATCTCAGAAAAAGGACTATGCCAAGTATGCCCCCTTTGCCCTTTTCTCTTCTTATTGGTGGAAGACGGATTAAGCAGGGAAATTTTAAATGTTGTCAGTACCGGGGAATTCCATGGAATATAGATTACCCCCACCCAAAGACTTACTCATCTACTCTTCATAGATGACATTCTAATAATCTGCAACGGCTACAGTTAGGATGCTAAAATACTTTCCAACATACTTACACTCTTTTGATCAACAACAGGAATGCAAATAAACATTAAAAAATCCACCCTCTCCTTCTCATAATTGGGAAGAGAGGAATATGATTTGTACAAAATACACTTCCCTTTCACCTCTCTAGACTTCTTAGTGGGCTTAAAATACCTTGGTTTTCATCTAAAACCAAACAACTATCTCAAAAAAGACTGGAAATGGCTCATCTCAAAATTGGAGAAAATATTATCTGGATGGATCTTTATGTGGCTATCCAAAGCAAGGATTCTCATTTTAACAAAAGAAGTACTAGAAGCCATTCCAGTTTACTGGATGTCGCTAGCTTGGATCCCAAAAGGAATTCTAGAAAAAATTTGAAAAATTTGCTCGTGATTCATCTGGTCAGGCTCAGAAGAAAAAACCATCCAAACCTGGGAAAAATGGGATATCATATCAAGACCAAAGGCACTAGGAGGGTGGGGAGTGAAAAACAATTTCCTGTTCTCCAAAGAATTGGCCTCTAAAACATGCTGGAGGCTCATCAACAGAAAAAATATATGGTCCATAGTTATTCACCAAAAATATATAGCCCCTAGATCCGTAGAAGATTGGATCAGATCCCCAACAAAATCCTCCAAAGGATCCATATTCTAGAAATCCCTCACTTTCTCCTTCCCAGTTATAGGAGAAGGTATTTCTCGGAAAGTAGGATGTGGGAACCATCTCCGTCTAGGAGTGGACGCCTGGCCAAGAAGTGGGAATACTCATATCCTCCCTACAGAAATCAACATTTCTCTACATGAGAAAAATATATATTCACTCTCACAACTGTCTGACCCCATTACAACTACTATTTGGTCTCAAGGTTGGAAGAAAGAAAATTATCTATGGATTACTGGAACTCCCACACTACACTACATAAACTACATCAAAGATTTACATCTTGGGCACATCAGACTTTCAGACAGAGAAGACGAACTAGTTTAGAAAAAGGATCCAACAGGTGCATACACCCCAAAACTGGGTTACATCGCACTTTATCTAGACCTATTTCAACAACAACCCATCTAGTGGTGGAAGGGCCTCTGGAAATTAAAGTGCCCACAAAAAGAAAAAATCTTCCTATGGGAAACCCTAAATCAAAACATCCCCACTTGGGAAATACTACAAAAACGACATTTCGAAGGTCCTAGCAGATGTCCACTATGCCTCATGAATGTTGAAACAATCCAACATTTACTCGTTACTTTCCCTTTCACTCAAAGAGTGTGGAAGGAAATTTCAGACAGTCTAAGACTTTCTTGCATATGGGAGGGACCAACTCTATAACAAGCTTGGAAAAATTGGCTTCAAGAAATCAAGCACAAAGAACTTAAATTCCTTCCTCCCATCATTTTTTGGGGCATTTGGATGGCTAGAAACTCAACAACCTTCCAAGAAAAATCTACACCTCCAGAAATAACCACAGGACAAAGCCTTTCAATTCTTTCACACCTACCCACAAAATCCTACTAGAACAGGACAAAAAACTCCCACTTCAGAACAAATAGATCTTCCAAAGACGTGGGCCTACTTCAATGGAGCCTCACAGAATAATATTTGCGGAGGCAGTTTCACTTTACATCTCATAAAATCCCACTTTTTTCACAGAAAATTGGGACTGGGATAGGGCACAAATAACCATGTAGAACTGTTAACCTTAAAACTTCTACTTGCCTTCACAAAAGAAAATGATCAGCGACACATCCATATTTTTGGAGACTCTCAAATTGTGGTGAATTGGTCAAGAAAAATTCAAAAATGTCACAAAATTTTTGTCCTCCCCATTCTGGAGGAAACTTATCATATTTTATAAAATTTTGACTCTGTCACTATCTCCCATGTCTACATGACCAAGAATATGGTAGCGGATGCACTCCCCAAAGATGGACTTCAACTTACACTTGGACAATGGGACATAACATAGCACAAAAATGGAGACTCTCAAAACTTTTACAGGATGCACAATAAGAATAGTATGAACATCAAGAATCACAGAGGCCATAAATTTTTCTGAAAACAAGCAGTATAAATACTCTTTTGAAGCACTTCAAAGACCAAGAATTAAAAGACTCACATTTTGAATAAATTCCACAGCATCAATGGAGGCACATATATGTAAATAAACATGACAATACTCCGAGAACTATCTACATGATCAAGAATCATAGATCTGTAACTTTTTAAATTTGTATTCAGTAAATTGAAACATATAGCACACCCATGAGGTGTAGTGCTCCTTGAAGCACCTACATAATGTAATTTTGTCTCTTCAGATGAATAAAATTACGCTTTTTTCCAAGGGAAAAAAATAAAAGAAACATTATATGTCATGATCTCATTGGATAATAGATTTTAGGTCTTATTTCCAACTTCATTATTCCCAATGTTTTATATGTTAGCATATCCAAAGTTTTTGATCATCTATGGTCTTTTAGAATTTTTACTATTTTTATTGAAATGTTTAGATATCCAAGGTTTTGAGCATCGAGAGTTAGTTTTTTATTAGTTGACTTCATATTAGTTTATCATTTGACTAATTTTTTTTGCATAGTCTCTATTATTCGAACTATTGTTATTGTTATTATTTTTATTTATTATTATTATTAAGTACTTAAAGAGGCATTTTTATTATTACGTACATAAATAGGCCTTCCACACTGCATTCTTTCTTATATGTTTACACAACGCGAGGCCCTTGGATGGTTATGAGAGCATTAAATGTTTACCTAACAAGCCTCACAACCTTAAATTTTTACTTAACAGGCGTGTTACAATACATTTTCCTCCAATTTTTGGATACAATCTTGTCTGCAGTGAATTTGGGAAATATTGTTCTTCACGGGCATTACTGGTTCATTGGTTGATACTTTCTCGTTGGTTCACTGGATGCTTCTTATTATTGTTTGATTCAACTTTGCAAAGTTGAGGTCCTACAATTACAGTTGGACCTCTTGGTGCTTGTTCACTGGTTTGTTGTTTGTTGCTTGCTCTTGTTTGCTTCAACTTTGCAAGATTGAGGTCTTACATCTGCAGTTGGACCTGTTGTTGCAGTTTGCATGGTTGAGGTTCTGCGTCCACGATTGGAACTACGCTTCTGCCATTCTTCATTCATGGGTAAGTTTCAATGCCATGGTTTCATTCCTATTCATTGTTTGTTGTTTACTATTTGTAGTTTGCAAGTAAGAATTTTCAATACTAGGAATGCCTGAGTCAAAATCCTCTTACAAAAAATCTTTGTGTGTGACTACTATGGCGAGAGAAACATGAGTGTACTAATCTCTTGTTCTTATTATTGAATGTCAATTTTTGACACAGAACCCACCTCTGTCACAACCATAATGACATATAAAAAAGGAAATCAAATTTTCTCCTCATATTTTCTGGTCCTAAAAACCATACGTTTGGTGCATTTTTTCCAGGATGTTCCCTTCCAAAATGTCTTTTTTCCCTTTGAATGTCAATGCTGGACACAAAACCCACCTCTGTTGCAGCCATATTGACATATAAAAAAGAAAATCGAATGTTCTCCTCATATTTTATGTTCCTGAAAACCATACGTTTGGTGCATTTTTTTTCAAGTTGTTCCCTTCCAATCACATATGCCCACTTCCATGTCTTGGACATCGTACCATATCTCTTTGGAAGACATTAATGCAAAGGATTTTGCAAAATGAATTCATAGTTATCATTGTGGAGCAAGCATCTACCAAGACCTTGTCATCCTTTCTTTGTAGGTTGTGACATGGTTGCTTTTATTCTATGGATAAAAAGCCACGTTTAGTTGGTGGTTTTATGTCATCCTTTATGTCTTGCAAAGAATATTCCGTCACCATTTTCAGATATGAATCTCATCTTGTAGAAATGGTTCTTTGTAATCTGACTGGCCAATTTGCTTATCTGTATCAGATTTTATTTCATGTTGTAAGATAATTGAAACATCTTAGAATATCTTCTTCATCTTGTAAGATAATTTAAAACTTAAGAAGTTGTGTTGTGTGTTGGTCCTATTCATGTAGTAATTGTCTGTAATGCCTAGTTCTTCCACTTTTGTTTATCCGATAGACCATGTATATGGGTTTTCTCAGTGGAGGACATCATGAAGTCGTTTCATATCTGTTTTGGTGTTGATTTTTGAAGATTGGAGATGCAAATAAATGGTGAATAGGATTGTAAAACTATATATAATGGCTACCTAAACACTTATAGGATGCACAAGTAGAATAAGTTCAAAAATGATATGCCTTAAATACTCGGTCTTTTGTTGAGCAAATTTATAGTGTTATTTCATTTGCGTTATCTCTTCTATATGGTTTAATGTTCACTATAACTTTGTTTGTTTGTCATATGCTATAGCAACCACAGGGAATTTAATTTGACACAAAGAAGCTTGAAGAATACATAGAGGACTTGGTATGCAGTTCCAGACTTATAGTTTTTATTTTTTATTTTTTTCCTATTTGCATATTATCTAAATATAGCTAAGAAACATCTTGAAAATCACAACTTAAATGATGAATAAAGTAATAGATGTTGAGTTCTATGAAATAGATACAGACTCCATTGCACATGATAACATCGACCATGTATTGTATAGAAATGGGATTTTTAGATTAGATGCATTCTCGTATACTGTGGGAGATTGCCTCTTCGATGCATTTCAAGCTCTATTGCATTTTCGTTATTCCTAGACTGACCTACACAATGGATTGATAGATCATTTCTTGGCTTGTTTAGAAAATTGTGACATTGAGGCATTAGATTCGTATCAATGTGAATTGGCATCTGATTTTCTTTGCCAGTTGCATGGAATACATGATGTCACTATGTATTTTTCAAATATGCGGTTGTTTGTATTTGCAACTCTGCCTGCACATGAGAGGGGACTTTGGGGAGATACATTTTGATACAGTGGTAGTCTAATTGGTTAAATATATCAATTGGAATATGGGCATTAACAAGAAAAACAAGATATCTACTATTCGACAAAACTACATCTAGGGATCCATATTGCATCTTGTTCCATGATGCTAATCCTGTTAGTGGTCATTATGAACCACTACTCTATAGAAAATTATCCATATTCAATCTTAGAGGACCTCATATTTACTTGTCCCTAATTTTCAAAGACCTTCAATCACATTGGAAATGAATTATGCATCATATAGACTCCCATGGATTGCACATAGCAAAAACTATTACATCTAGTTGTGGAGATAGTTTGTTCAATGAAATTTTCTATTTGATAGGAACAAAGTTTGATGTGCACTCGTTGCACCTTTACACTATGCAATCCTTTTTCATTTCAATTATAGGTGGCAACCAACAAGTGTTTAAATTCTTTCATCAACACCTTTTACCATATCTCCTAGAAAGTATGTCGATAATTGGAAGTTGGCAACAATACCTTGTAAACATGGCAATGCCATATGAGAAAGGAAATGTAGAGGGTAGCGGATTTTGTTTGAAATGACTATCTATCATATTCAAAGTAAATATCCAGTTCTGTTCGACCCTGTCGTATGGTACTGTCCAATCCTACTGTATTGATTAAAACTATGATCGAACAATTAACATCATGTCGTCGAAAATAGATACGCCACACATCCATTATCAACCTTTGATAAGAAAGACTACTACTTCAAGATCCAATTTCCATGCCACCCAAATTGCATCGAATCTGCATAAGCATCACATGTTATTTAATCAGAATGAAACTCATTCCAGTTGTCATGAGGTCATATAGAGCTTAAACAAAAAACGTAGACTAACTTATCACAACATGAAAAAGGTCATATGTGAGAGAAAAAAATACATTGGTACACTTCCTTCTATACCTCTGGGTTGTACAACCAGTCATCATGAGGTGAAAAGGAGCTCAACTAAGAAACATAAAATAACATATCACAACCAAAAAAAATTGCCCGTGCACAACACAATCACATTTTCGCACTTTCTACTGAACACGCACATCACATTTCCAATGAAAAAGAACATCATTGTTTGCACCATCGAGATGGTGAGGGTGAAATTCTCATAACAAATGTCGATTCCACCTTCAACATGGCTTGTCAACAAGTGAAACCAATTTTCAGTGGAAACCATAAGTTAACCTACCACATGTTTAAAAAACAGATGCGTGAGAGAAGCAAGTGCAACTACATATCCCACAATGGTGATGGTAATGAACGAGAGGAAAAAATCACATATCATGGCCTAGATCAAACATCATGCACTTCTAGCAATGAAAACCAACAAGCACTTACTACGCATGCTTGTCTAGGGAAGAGAGATGCAAAACAGATCTATATGAAACAAATTAAAGACACTCCTTCCATTGCATGTGTGATTTGTGATCAATTGAATTTTGAAAAAAACACTAAGTCTTTCACCTATGACTTACAAACATAGTACCTCAGCTTGACACTAAATGATAGAACATTTTCCAGTGGAAATATTTGTCTTCCATGCAAACAACCACTTGAAAATGGAAAACTGTCACACTTTGCAATGCCTAACCAAATAAGATGTAATACACCACTACTAGATGTAAGTAAACTTACAGAACTTGAAGAGAGACTTGTGTCTCTGTGAATTTCATTTGCAAAAATCATACCCTAGGGCTCTAAACGACCCCAAATGGGCTTAAAATGATCAATTATTAATGTTCTTGTCCAACTAGATGTTGTGCAAAAAGCCTTGCCACAATTCATTAGTGATACAATGACAATTGTTGTAGCTATCAAAACATGTTTGCAATACAATAATGCATACCAAACAGGTAAAGTGTGTGTGCATGTTGTCATGAAAGAATTAAAAGAATTATGTTCCAGGGCTTTGTACAAAGCACAAAAAATCTGTATAAATGATA
>JZKD02S0610361.1:0-15899 GCA_000966675.3 Picea glauca | reverse complement strand
TTTTGACTGATGCCACAGTCTTCTGATATCCAGGGTGTCCAACATAAGTCATGTTATGCATTTCTTTTAGAATTGCAAGTTTCAATTCCTGGACATTGGGTATATACACTTTGTCTTTATACAGAAGTAATCCATCAGCTTCTAAGGTGTAAATTTCCCTTTTATGTTGCCTCTCACGCTGTTGTAGCTTTCCTACTAAGTCTCCGTACTACAAATCAATATTTGCAGCTTCCAAAATTCTACCCTTGATATCAATCATGTACATGATAATGGTTGTAGCATGTAATTCATGCACTTTTTTGTTGAGTGCATCAACCACCTTGTTTTCCTTTCCCTTGATATGCTTGATATCAAAGTCGTATTCACACAAAAACTCCAGCCACCTACTTTGTCTAGCGTTTAAAGTCAGCTGATCAAACAAATATTTCAGACCATTATGGTCTGTTCTCAATTCAAATCTCCTTCCCATGAGGTAATATCTCCATTTCCTCAGAGTGTGAATGATTGCCGCCAAATCCAAATCATGAGTGGCATAATTCTTTTCATTCTCTTTCATCTTCCTGGACTCATAACAGATTACAAATCCATCTTGGCTAAGAACTCCTCCAACCCTTCCTTACATGCATCTGTGCACACCATGAAATCCATATTTGGATCTGCAATCCTCAATATTGGAGCGCTGGTTAAAAACTACTTCAATTGTTGGAGTCTCTTCTCACACTCTTTAGTCCACTCAAGTGTTTTCTCCTTCCTTTGCAGGGAAGTGATAGGGTGAGCTATCTTTGAGAACCCTGCGATAAACCTTCTGTAATAGACCTCTAGACCCATAAAGGATCTGAATTCCACCACATTCCTTGGTGATGACCACTCTCGGATGGCCTCAACCTTATCAGCATCCATAGCGATCCCTTCTTCTGAAATAATGTGCCCCAAGTAATGGATCTGCCTTTGGTAAAATGAGAATTTGCTCAATTTGGCATACAGTTGGTGTCCTCTCAACACTTGCAGCACCAATCTCAAGTGTTGTTCATGTTCTTCCTCTAACTTGGAATACACCAATATGTCATCCAAGAAGACTATGACAAACTTGTCTAAATAGTCCCTGAATACACCATTCATCAAGCACATAAAAACAACAGGTGTGTTTGACAGTCCAAACGGCACCACTGTGAACTCGTAATGACTGTAGCTTGTTCTAAAGGTGGTCTTGTTGATTTCCTCATCCTTTATTCTTACCTTGTGATATCCTGATCTGAGATCTATCTTCGAAAATATTTTCACACCCTTCAACTGATCGAAAAGATCATCGATCCTCGACAGAGGATACTTGTTCTTGACAGTTACCTTGTTCAACTGTCAGAAATCAATGCACAACCTCAACATCCCATCCTTATTCTTCAAGAAAAGGACCGAGGCACCCCAAGGTGGCATGATGGGATGAATGTACCCCTTCTTTATAATCTCTTCAAGCTACAATTGCAACTCTTTCAGCTCAGGTGTGCTCATTCTATAAGGATCTTTCAACACTGGAGCTGCTCCAGGCATCAAATTTATAGAAAAATCGATGTCTCTCTTTAGAGGTAGTCCAAGTACCTCTTGAAATACGTCTTCAAACTCTATGAGTACCTCATGGTCTCCAATACTTAAGACTTCATGTTTGGATTCTTCCTCCACACGGGCTGCAAATAATTGACATCCTTTTCTGTAGCACTTCTTCAGCTGCATGGCTGAGATTTCTCTAACAACCACAACTCTAAGAATCCCTTGGACTGTTTTTTGATTCCCCTCCTCATCCAAGCATGTAAACCTCTTGTTATGATAGTCCAGGAGGGCATGGTTTTGGTCAAATCATTCCATTCCAATTAAAAAATCATAAGATCCTAAAGGCAAAATATTCAATTCAGCCTTCGTGCTTAGTCCTTTCATGTCCACAGGACATGACTTCACCAACTCAACAACTTTCCTCTTGGTTCCTGTAGCCAACTACACTAACCAAGAATTTTCATGTTTTATTCTTGATAAATGAAAACTTTCCACCACCCTAGGATCCATATAACTATGGCTAGCCCCTGAATCAATTAAAATACTAAATGGTCGGTTATTAATCATACCTTCCACTTTAATCATGTGCGATTGAAATTCATCTTGCTTGTTGTCCAGGGCTACATAGATCCTTGGAATTATACTACCCATATCCTCCATTTTTTAAGCTTTCTAAACATAGTGGTCGGTTCTCATTGTATATTTTCTATGGGGCCAGTCTCGGTACCTATGGTTTCCTTTACAGCCCCAACACTCCATAGGTGGTAGTCTGGGCATTTGTTCTTCCACTTCAGCCTTCTTGCGCTCTCTAAAGGATGGATGTCCCTAAGGACTGTTTCTAAAAAAGGGAGGTTTGTTGCCCTTCTGCCTTTGTTCCTTCTCAAGCTTCCTCTGGTCATCCTAAGCCTTTTTAAAAGGAGGCTTTTCTCCTTGCTGTTCATATAAGAATTTATCCCTTCTTATTGTTTCTTCCATAGTCTTAGGATCATCATACTGAATCTTGTCACCAATGGCAGGTGGCAGTCCACTCAGATACCTATGAATCTTGACANTTTTGACTGATGCCACAGTCTTCTGATATCCAGGGTGTCCAACATAAGTCATGTTATGCATTTCTTTTAGAATTGCAAGTTTCAATTCCTGGACATTGGGTATATACACTTTGTCTTTATACAGAAGTAATCCATCAGCTTCTAAGGTGTAAATTTCCCTTTTATGTTGCCTCTCACGCTGTTGTAGCTTTCCTACTAAGTCTCCGTACTACAAATCAATATTTGCAGCTTCCAAAATTCTACCCTTGATATCAATCATGTACATGATAATGGTTGTAGCATGTAATTCATGCACTTTTTTGTTGAGTGCATCAACCACCTTGTTTTCCTTTCCCTTGATATGCTTGATATCAAAGTCGTATTCACACAAAAACTCCAGCCACCTACTTTGTCTAGCGTTTAAAGTCAGCTGATCAAACAAATATTTCAGACCATTATGGTCTGTTCTCAATTCAAATCTCCTTCCCATGAGGTAATATCTCCATTTCCTCAGAGTGTGAATGATTGCCGCCAAATCCAAATCATGAGTGGCATAATTCTTTTCATTCTCTTTCATCTTCCTGGACTCATAACAGATTACAAATCCATCTTGGCTAAGAACTCCTCCAACCCTTCCTTACATGCATCTGTGCACACCATGAAATCCATATTTGGATCTGCAATCCTCAATATTGGAGCGCTGGTTAAAAACTACTTCAATTGCTGGAGTCTCTTCTCACACTCTTTAGTCCACTCAAGTGTTTTCTCCTTCCTTTGCAGGGAAGTGATAGGGTGAGCTATCTTTGAGAACCCTGCGATAAACCTTCTATAATAGACCTCTAGACCCATAAAGGATCTAAATTCCACCACATTCCTTGGTGATGACCACTCTCGGATGGCCTCAACCTTCTCAGCATCCATAGCGATCCCTTGTTCTGAAATAATGTGCCCCAAGTAATGGATCTGCCTTTGGTAAAATGAGAATTTGCTCAATTTGGCATACAGTTGGTGTCCTCTCAACACTTGCAACACCAATCTCAAGTGTTGTTCATGTTCTTCCTTTAACTTGGAATACACCAATATGTCATCCAAGAACACTATGACAAACTTGTCTAAATAGTCCCTGAATACACCATTCATCAAGCACATAAAAACAACAGGTGCGTTTGACAGTCCAAACGGCACCACTGTGAACTCGTAATGACTGTAGCTTGTTCTAAAGGTGGTCTTGTTGATTTCCTCATCCTTTATTCTTACCTTGTGATATCCTGATCTGAGATCTATCTTCGAAAATATTTTCACACCCTTCAACTGATCGAAAAGATCATCGATCCTCGACAGAGGATACTTGTTCTTGACAGTTACCTTGTTCAACTGTCAGAAATCAATGCACAACCTCAACATCCCATCCTTATTCTTCAAGAAAAGGACCGAGGCACCCCAAGGTGGCATGATGGGATGAATGTACCCCTTCTTTATAATCTCTTCAAGCTACAATTGCAACTCTTTCAGCTCAGGTGTGCTCATTCTATAAGGATCTTTCAACACTGGAGCTGCTCCAGGCATCAAATTTATAGAAAAATCGATGTCTCTCTTTAGAGGTAGTCCAAGTACCTCTTGAAATACGTCTTCAAACTCTATGAGTACCTCATGGTCTCCAATACTTAAGACTTCATGTTTGGATTCTTCCTCCACACGGGCTGCAAATAATTGACATCCTTTTCTGTAGCACTTCTTCAGCTGCATGGCTGAGATTTCTCTAACAACCACAACTCTAAGAATCCCTTGGACTGTTTTTTGATTCCCCTCCTCATCCAAGCATGTAAACCTCTTGTTATGATAGTCCAGGAGGGCATGGTTTTGGTCAAATCATTCCATTCCAATTAAAAAATCATAAGATCCTAAAGGCAAAATATTCAATTCAGCCTTCGTGCTTAGTCCTTTCATGTCCACAGGACATGACTTCACCAACTCAACAACTTTCCTCTTGGTTCCTGTAGCCAACTACACTAACCAAGAATTTTCATGTTTTATTCTTGATAAATGAAAACTTTCCACCACCCTAGGATCCATATAACTATGGCTAGCCCCTGAATCAATTAAAATACTAAATGGTCGGTTATTAATCATACCTTCCACTTTAATCATGTGCGATTGAAATTCATCTTGCTTGTTGTCCAGGGCTACATAGATCCTTGGAATTATACTACCCATATCCTCCATTTTTTAAGCTTTCTAAACATAGTGGTCGGTTCTCATTGTATATTTTCTATGGGGCCAGTCTCGGTACCTATGGTTTCCTTTACAGCCCCAACACTCCATAGGTGGTAGTCTGGGCATTTGTTCTTCCACTTCAGCCTTCTTGCGCTCTCTAAAGGATGGATGTCCCTAAGGACTGTTTCTAAAAAAGGGAGGTTTGTTGCCCTTCTGCCTTTGTTCCTTCTCAAGCTTCCTCTGGTCATCCTAAGCCTTTTTAAAAGGAGGCTTTTCTCCTTGCTGTTCATATAAGAATTTATCCCTTCTTATTGTTTCTTCCATAGTCTTAGGATCATCATACTGAATCTTGTCACCAATGGCAGGTGGCAGTCCACTCAGATACCTATGAATCTTGACANAGCCTTCGTGCTTAGTCCTTTCATGTCCACAGGACATGACTTCACCAACTCAACAACTTTCCTCTTGGTTCCTGTAGCCAACTACACTAACCAATACTTTTCATGTTTTCTTCTTGATAAATGAAAACTTTCCACCACCCTAGGATCCATATAACTATGGCTAGCCCCTGAATTGATTAAAATACTAAATGGTCGGTTATTAATCATACCTTCCACTTTAATCATGTGCGATTGAAATTCATCTTTCTTGTTGTCCAGGGCTACATAGATAATTGGAATTATACTACCCATATCCTCCATTGTTTAAGATTTCTAAACATAGTGGACGGTTCTCATTGTATATTTTCTATGGGGCCAGTCTCGGTACCTATGTTTTCCTTTACAGCCCCAACACTCCATAGGTGGTAGTCTGGGCATTTGTTCTCCCACTTCAGCCTTCTTGCGCTCTCTAAAGGATGGATGTCCCTAAGGACTGTTTCTAAAAAAGGGAGGTTTGTTTCCCTTCTGCCTTTGTTCCTTCTCAAGCTTCCTCTGGTCATCCTAAGCCTTTTGAAAAGGAGGCTTTTCTCCTTGCTATTCATATAAGAATTTATCCCTTCTTATTGTTTCTTCCATAGTCTTAGGATCATCATACTGAATCTTGTCACCAATGGCAGGTGGCAGTCCACTCAGATACCTATGAATCTTGACAGCCTCATCTTTGATGAATGGAACATACTTCAGTAGCTCTAAGAAACTTTGTTCGTATTCATCAATGGTCATACTGCCTAGCTTGAGTTCAAAGAATTCCTTCATCTTTCTATCATAGCATCTTTTAGTCGAGTATTTCTTCTCGAAATACCTCTTGAACTCTTTCCAAGTGACATCTTTCTCTCTGATGTGATGCACCTACACAAATTGATCCCACCACATGGATGTTTTTCCTTTCAATTGATACATCACAATTATTCTTTCTGCATGAGCAAAATAATTCTGCAGTTGGAAATATTTCCTCATGCCAAGCAACCAGGTTTTGGAATCTTCCTCCTTATTATGTTCTCCATCGAACGTTGGAGGCTTTATCTTGCTTATCTCTCCCATAAAATCATCCACTCCATATCTTCGGTGTTTTCTAGTAGGGGATGGGCTTGAACTACTGCGTGCCTCCCTACTGAAATTCTTTGGGGAGCGATGATGATGTCTGCTACCACTCCTCAATCTTCTTCTCCTCTCAGGGGTCCTGACACTTCTTGATCTTTTTTTCCTCTCAGGGGTCCTGCGATTCTCTGTCTTGCTTGAGTCACTCCCCTTCTCCAATTTAATTTCTATTCTTTCTAGGATCTTCAACATTTTTAAGTTGAATTCACCCTGCCTATCCCTGACTTTCATGAGCTTTCATCTATCATCTTGGTGAGCCTGGGAATCTTTCTGCAATCTTTCAATGAGTTTCATCATATTTCCTTCCTTATCCGTCTCTTTTTTGTGCCCATTAGAGTTTGATCCTTTGATTCCCAAGTTGACATCCCTTCCTACGCTTTTGTCCTTTGTTTTAGAGGCAATCTGTACCTCTTCCATTTATATACTCGATTATCCTGACACCCATTGAACTCTGCACACACAACGTGCAATCAACTAGAGTTTGTTAAGCCTTATCCCTTAATAAAAACCACAACATTCATTAACCAACATGAATAAGAAAATGTTTCAAATTCACTAAGTTTTCTGAGCCTTGCTTGGCTCTACAAATTTTTGGGACTTTGGGACTTCGATTTTCGAAGTTTTTTTGTCCACGAGGATCCAACAGTTAAATCCTCAATAGTTCTTATGTCCTAAAATTTTGGGATTTTGGAACTTTGGTGTTTTGGGTTTCGGGGTTTTTTGTCCCCAAAGGTTCTCACACTCGCTTCCCTCTTCAACTCCTGACTCCTAAACTTACAACCTCTCTTCCCTTAGGCCCACAACATAGCTATCACCAACCCTGGTAGGGATTTCAGGGCTTGACACTTCATGTTTTCAGGTCTTCGGTACCCGGGAGTTCACAATGCAGTGACTTCCAGCCCCATTTCACTCCAACTCCCAAATTCTGAAATTTCGATTTGCTTTACTCTCTGGGCCCACAGCATAATTGTCTCCCTTAACCACGATGGCACGTGGTGCGTTTAGCAGGGTCCATGTCACCTTCGGTGATATCATTGGGTTCCACCATTCTCACTTGTCTTCTCGACTCACTGGCATGTGGTACACACCCATGTGTCCACGTCCATTCCAAGGAAATCCAATGGTTAGACTTCTCTCAGATCTAGAGTGCAGATATTTTTGGTGTTTTGGGGTTTCGGGCATCAGGAGTTCGTACATCCACACATCTTGAACTTCCGTTTGGTGAAATTTTGAAATTACTGTCTACTCTTCCACTTGATCAAATGGTCAAGTTCCTCTCTTATGATCTACGGTGTAGATCGTTTCACAATTTTGGGTTTCGCTATTTCGCAACTTGCGACAACAGGGTTCTTCCCCATTGGTTTACCAGGTGTCGAATGTCTTCCAATAGCCACATGGCACCCGTGATGGATGGTCTCGAGCAATTCAGGATTTCGTGTATCGCGATTTCCATGTTCCTGTGCAACTCGAAAGGGTTTTTAAACCTTGCGCACGTTTTCCAGATATGACGGTCACGAGGGTTCTCCTTTTCCCTGAACAAATCCTATGGCTCCAAGACTTCTGGTGTGGATTCCTCTCTCCCTGTGGCTAGATGCCACCCGAGTTGTGGTTTCATAACACCGCTACACCTCCTGAGCTTTGTAATATGGTCAAGTAACTCCTTGACACTCAGGAGCATTCAAAGGTCCGAAATTGGTCCTCCAGACACAATTTCTCCTCCAACCCTCGATCCAAAGACCACTCAACTGGCCCATCTAGGCTCAACATCAAAATCTTGCCTCTGATACCAAACTGTAACACCCTTTCATACTATAACTCTCTGATACCAAACTGTAACGTTCCTCGACCATCAACCCTATGGTTGGGCCAACATTACTACGCGGAATATCAATATCATACTTAATTCTATATATAAGACATACATTTAAGCAAATGAAACACATTTAAACTCAGAGTAACCATAAGAATTATTGCTAACATAAATAATCCATGGTATTAACATTAATTCGTATGCATAGTAGAAAACATGATAAATATAAATACATAGACATGTAGAAAAGTAATTAAAACATCATTTGGTACTTATCTTTGAAATGGTGGTAATTCCACCAACCAGGTGCAATCCTTCCATGAACCTCCTAGCCTTAGACCACACTGCTCATTAATCTCAGAAGTGGATCACCCCCGAGCTGGGACTAAGGTCCACCCCCAAGGCAAGGAATCCTAGGCTAGGCTGAGGTTACAGGGAAAAAACACAGTCACAAGGAAGGAATTTTCTTCCAGGAACCACTCATACTCACTGCCCACAGACTCTCCTTCCCCACATGCATGTTCCACCCCAGGAGTATACACCTTCTCTGTCACCTAGACAGTCCTTCACTTGCTAACATTCCTTTCCTTTGGTTTTAGCAACAAACCACACTAGAAGTCTTTGATCTCTATGGCAGCTACAGGGTTCCTTCCAAGAGTTCTCTCCTTCCTCTGCGCACTCTCTCACCTGGAGAGAGTCGCTCACAGGCCCAACAACCTACTCTTCCAACTTAAACCACCTCTCTCACCTGGAGAGAGTGTTGTACAAATTGGCCAACAATACACATAGGATAAAACACTACATGTCCACCACAATCAACAGGAATCCAGACATGAACATCCCAGGGCAGCTACAGACAGGTAGAACAACATAACCAGGCTTAGCAGGGATGGGACACTTCCATTTTCTCAATATGGAAACACAAGATAGACTCGAACTCTAGATTCTCAGGGATGCATGATGAGTTGTCCACGCAGGGGTCGATTCAGACTCCATGGTTTAGAATAGAGAAGGGGTGTACCGGCTTTCTAGAACAACCACAGACTTTTTCCTAAAATCAACACAGGATTCTGGTTCAGGGGATGTATGGTTCAAAAGATGCACAAGGTCTCCTACAGTGGTCGAACCCATTCACGCTCACACGGTCAAGTAGAATGGAGGAGGAACCCCCAACATGGCTCATCTCAGCCACTTTATTTGCATGCGCCTAGGTTGACACTTGTCACCCATGCAACTGCATGTGTTCCATCCATTTGGAAGTTGCTTGTCCTTGCAAAAATAACTTAGGATAAAACATATTATTCACATGCCTTTTGAAATAATATTAAAATATTATTCCCCAAGGACTTAAGCCCCTAGGCTCAACACTTAGTCCCTTTTCCCANGTTTGACAGTCCAAACGGCACCACTGTGAACTCGTAATGACTGTAGCTTGTTCTAAAGGTGGTCTTGTTGATTTCCTCATCCTTTATTCTTACCTTGTGATATCCTGATCTGAGATCTATCTTCGAAAATATTTTCACACCCTTCAACTGATCGAAAAGATCATCGATCCTCGACAGAGGATACTTGTTCTTGACAGTTACCTTGTTCAACTGTCAGAAATCAATGCACAACCTCAACATCCCATCCTTATTCTTCAAGAAAAGGACCGAGGCACCCCAAGGTGGCATGATGGGATGAATGTACCCCTTCTTTATAATCTCTTCAAGCTACAATTGCAACTCTTTCAGCTCAGGTGTGCTCATTCTATAAGGATCTTTCAACACTGGAGCTGCTCCAGGCATCAAATTTATAGAAAAATCGATGTCTCTCTTTAGAGGTAGTCCAAGTACCTCTTGAAATACGTCTTCAAACTCTATGAGTACCTCATGGTCTCCAATACTTAAGACTTCATGTTTGGATTCTTCCTCCACACGGGCTGCAAATAATTGACATCCTTTTCTGTAGCACTTCTTCAGCTGCATGGCTGAGATTTCTCTAACAACCACAACTCTAAGAATCCCTTGGACTGTTTTTTGATTCCCCTCCTCATCCAAGCATGTAAACCTCTTGTTATGATAGTCCAGGAGGGCATGGTTTTGGTCAAATCATTCCATTCCAATTAAAAAATCATAAGATCCTAAAGGCAAAATATTCAATTCAGCCTTCGTGCTTAGTCCTTTCATGTCCACAGGACATGACTTCACCAACTCAACAACTTTCCTCTTGGTTCCTGTAGCCAACTACACTAACCAAGAATTTTCATGTTTTATTCTTGATAAATGAAAACTTTCCACCACCCTAGGATCCATATAACTATGGCTAGCCCCTGAATCAATTAAAATACTAAATGGTCGGTTATTAATCATACCTTCCACTTTAATCATGTGCGATTGAAATTCATCTTGCTTGTTGTCCAGGGCTACATAGATCCTTGGAATTATACTACCCATATCCTCCATTTTTTAAGCTTTCTAAACATAGTGGTCGGTTCTCATTGTATATTTTCTATGGGGCCAGTCTCGGTACCTATGGTTTCCTTTACAGCCCCAACACTCCATAGGTGGTAGTCTGGGCATTTGTTCTTCCACTTCAGCCTTCTTGCGCTCTCTAAAGGATGGATGTCCCTAAGGACTGTTTCTAAAAAAGGGAGGTTTGTTGCCCTTCTGCCTTTGTTCCTTCTCAAGCTTCCTCTGGTCATCCTAAGCCTTTTTAAAAGGAGGCTTTTCTCCTTGCTGTTCATATAAGAATTTATCCCTTCTTATTGTTTCTTCCATAGTCTTAGGATCATCATACTGAATCTTGTCACCAATGGCAGGTGGCAGTCCACTCAGATACCTATGAATCTTGACAGCCTCATCTTTGATGAATGGAACATACTTCAGTAGCTCTAAGAAACTTTGTTCGTATTCATCAATGGTCATACTGCCTAGCTTGAGTTCAAAGAATTCCTTCATCTTTCTATCATAGCATCTTTTAGTCGAGTATTTCTTCTCGAAATACCTCTTGAACTCTTTCCAAGTGACATCTTTCTCTCTGATGTGATGCACCTACACAAATTGATCCCACCACATGGATGTTTTTCCTTTCAATTGATACATCACAATTATTCTTTCTGCATGAGCAAAATAATTCTGCAGTTGGAAATATTTCCTCATGCCAAGCAACCAGGTTTTGGAATCTTCCTCCTTATTATGTTCTCCATCGAACGTTGGAGGCTTTATCTTGCTTATCTCTCCCATAAAATCATCCACTCCATATCTTCGGTGTTTTCTAGTAGGGGATGGGCTTGAACTACTGCGTGCCTCCCTACTGAAATTCTTTGGGGAGCGATGATGATGTCTGCTACCACTCCTCAATCTTCTTCTCCTCTCAGGGGTCCTGACACTTCTTGATCTTTTTTTCCTCTCAGGGGTCCTGCGATTCTCTGTCTTGCTTGAGTCACTCCCCTTCTCCAATTTAATTTCTATTCTTTCTAGGATCTTCAACATTTTTAAGTTGAATTCACCCTGCCTATCCCTGACTTTCATGAGCTTTCATCTATCATCTTGGTGAGCCTGGGAATCTTTCTGCAATCTTTCAATGAGTTTCATCATATTTCCTTCCTTATCCGTCTCTTTTTTGTGCCCATTAGAGTTTGATCCTTTGATTCCCAAGTTGACATCCCTTCCTACGCTTTTGTCCTTTGTTTTAGAGGCAATCTGTACCTCTTCCATTTATATACTCGATTATCCTGACACCCATTGAACTCTGCACACACAACGTGCAATCAACTAGAGTTTGTTAAGCCTTATCCCTTAATAAAAACCACAACATTCATTAACCAACATGAATAAGAAAATGTTTCAAATTCACTAAGTTTTCTGAGCCTTGCTTGGCTCTACAAATTTTTGGGACTTTGGGACTTCGATTTTCGAAGTTTTTTTGTCCACGAGGATCCAACAGTTAAATCCTCAATAGTTCTTATGTCCTAAAATTTTGGGATTTTGGAACTTTGGTGTTTTGGGTTTCGGGGTTTTTTGTCCCCAAAGGTTCTCACACTCGCTTCCCTCTTCAACTCCTGACTCCTAAACTTACAACCTCTCTTCCCTTAGGCCCACAACATAGCTATCACCAACCCTGGTAGGGATTTCAGGGCTTGACACTTCATGTTTTCAGGTCTTCGGTACCCGGGAGTTCACAATGCAGTGACTTCCAGCCCCATTTCACTCCAACTCCCAAATTCTGAAATTTCGATTTGCTTTACTCTCTGGGCCCACAGCATAATTGTCTCCCTTAACCACGATGGCACGTGGTGCGTTTAGCAGGGTCCATGTCACCTTCGGTGATATCATTGGGTTCCACCATTCTCACTTGTCTTCTCGACTCACTGGCATGTGGTACACACCCATGTGTCCACGTCCATTCCAAGGAAATCCAATGGTTAGACTTCTCTCAGATCTAGAGTGCAGATATTTTTGGTGTTTTGGGGTTTCGGGCATCAGGAGTTCGTACATCCACACATCTTGAACTTCCGTTTGGTGAAATTTTGAAATTACTGTCTACTCTTCCACTTGATCAAATGGTCAAGTTCCTCTCTTATGATCTACGGTGTAGATCGTTTCACAATTTTGGGTTTCGCTATTTCGCAACTTGCGACAACAGGGTTCTTCCCCATTGGTTTACCAGGTGTCGAATGTCTTCCAATAGCCACATGGCACCCGTGATGGATGGTCTCGAGCAATTCAGGATTTCGTGTATCGCGATTTCCATGTTCCTGTGCAACTCGAAAGGGTTTTTAAACCTTGCGCACGTTTTCCAGATATGACGGTCACGAGGGTTCTCCTTTTCCCTGAACAAATCCTATGGCTCCAAGACTTCTGGTGTGGATTCCTCTCTCCCTGTGGCTAGATGCCACCCGAGTTGTGGTTTCATAACACCGCTACACCTCCTGAGCTTTGTAATATGGTCAAGTAACTCCTTGACACTCAGGAGCATTCAAAGGTCCGAAATTGGTCCTCCAGACACAATTTCTCCTCCAACCCTCGATCCAAAGACCACTCAACTGGCCCATCTAGGCTCAACATCAAAATCTTGCCTCTGATACCAAACTGTAACACCCTTTCATACTATAACTCTCTGATACCAAACTGTAACGTTCCTCGACCATCAACCCTATGGTTGGGCCAACATTACTACGCGGAATATCAATATCATACTTAATTCTATATATAAGACATACATTTAAGCAAATGAAACACATTTAAACTCAGAGTAACCATAAGAATTATTGCTAACATAAATAATCCATGGTATTAACATTAATTCGTATGCATAGTAGAAAACATGATAAATATAAATACATAGACATGTAGAAAAGTAATTAAAACATCATTTGGTACTTATCTTTGAAATGGTGGTAATTCCACCAACCAGGTGCAATCCTTCCATGAACCTCCTAGCCTTAGACCACACTGCTCATTAATCTCAGAAGTGGATCACCCCCGAGCTGGGACTAAGGTCCACCCCCAAGGCAAGGAATCCTAGGCTAGGCTGAGGTTACAGGGAAAAAACACAGTCACAAGGAAGGAATTTTCTTCCAGGAACCACTCATACTCACTGCCCACAGACTCTCCTTCCCCACATGCATGTTCCACCCCAGGAGTATACACCTTCTCTGTCACCTAGACAGTCCTTCACTTGCTAACATTCCTTTCCTTTGGTTTTAGCAACAAACCACACTAGAAGTCTTTGATCTCTATGGCAGCTACAGGGTTCCTTCCAAGAGTTCTCTCCTTCCTCTGCGCACTCTCTCACCTGGAGAGAGTCGCTCACAGGCCCAACAACCTACTCTTCCAACTTAAACCACCTCTCTCACCTGGAGAGAGTGTTGTACAAATTGGCCAACAATACACATAGGATAAAACACTACATGTCCACCACAATCAACAGGAATCCAGACATGAACATCCCAGGGCAGCTACAGACAGGTAGAACAACATAACCAGGCTTAGCAGGGATGGGACACTTCCATTTTCTCAATATGGAAACACAAGATAGACTCGAACTCTAGATTCTCAGGGATGCATGATGAGTTGTCCACGCAGGGGTCGATTCAGACTCCATGGTTTAGAATAGAGAAGGGGTGTACCGGCTTTCTAGAACAACCACAGACTTTTTCCTAAAATCAACACAGGATTCTGGTTCAGGGGATGTATGGTTCAAAAGATGCACAAGGTCTCCTACAGTGGTCGAACCCATTCACGCTCACACGGTCAAGTAGAATGGAGGAGGAACCCCCAACATGGCTCATCTCAGCCACTTTATTTGCATGCGCCTAGGTTGACACTTGTCACCCATGCAACTGCATGTGTTCCATCCATTTGGAAGTTGCTTGTCCTTGCAAAAATAACTTAGGATAAAACATATTATTCACATGCCTTTTGAAATAATATTAAAATATTATTCCCCAAGGACTTAAGCCCCTAGGCTCAACACTTAGTCCCTTTTCCCATATTCCAGCCCCTAATCCCTTGCCCACTCTGTGGAAACTTAGTCCCTCATCACTCATTCATCGTGGTCAGTCTGCACGTGGCGGTGTTTATATTTTATTAATGTTCTGCATTGATACATGTACACAATCAGGCTCTTGGCCTTCAACACTTAGGTTCTCTAGCCTAATAATCACATAATCCCACCAACTTATATTAACTTGACTCACCATCCTATAAAAAATCATAATTACAATTCATTTCATAAACATGATTTACAACGGGACTCGGCCTTGGGGACATTACACCAACTAGCATCTTCTATTGGGTGTCCCTTCCATTTGACCAGATATTCAAAATAATTCTTCCTCCTGGTCTTCTTGCCAATCCTCTGATCAACAATTTTCTCCATCTGTGGCTTTTCTACTACAGGCATCTGCTTCTCCCATTGAATCTTTCCTTGATCTTCAAATCATTCTATGTCATCTTTCCTGTAAGGGTACAGGTCTAAGAAATTGAATATGGGTGAAATGCCCACACCATCTGCCAACTCGATCTCATAGGCATTTGCATCAAACTTCCTCAATATCTTACAGGGTCCTATCTTCTTCATATTCAATTTGTTATATGTTCCCCTAGGGAACCTTTCCTTCTTGAGATGTGCTAAAACTAGATCTCCCACTTCAAATTGAAGTTCCCTGTGATGTTGATCAACTCTATGCTTCTATTTCTGGTTAGAAATCTATAATTGTTCTTTGATCCGAATATGGAGTCTCTGCATTTCAGCAGCAAAATCCTTTTTTCTGGCACTTCTGATCTCTCCTTGTTCCAAGTTCCTTAACTCAGACACTCCCCTGGGTTGCATTCCATAGAGTATTTAGAATGGGATCCTTCTAGTGCTTCTATTTGGTGAGTCATTGTATGCAAATTCTGCTTGTGGCAGAATCTGATCCCATTGGTTATGATGTTTAGTAACTAGACTCCTTAATAAATTCCCCAAACTTCTATTTACCACTTCTGTTTTCCCATCTGTTTGAGGGTGATAAGATGAGCTGAAGGAAAAATTCGTCCCCATTTTCTTCCATAACATCCTCCAAAAGTGACCAACAAATTTTTTGTCTCTGTCTGAGACAATGCTCCTAGGTAGACTGTGAAGTCTCACAACTTCTTTGAAAAAAATATTTCCAACATGCGTTGCATCACTAGTCTTCTGGCATGGGATGAAATGTTCAATTTTTGAAAACCTATCCACCACCAAAAATATGGAATAGAATCCCCTTTGTGTTCCTGGCAATCCCAACATGAAATCCAT
>JZKD02S0610295.1:0-15899 GCA_000966675.3 Picea glauca | reverse complement strand
AAATCTCGACCGTCCGATCTACTAGCAGAGCTAATAGAAGGGTTTTGGCAAAGTTTTACATCGGGAGAAGTGGAATATTGAAATGGGGGAATATTCGAAGGCCAAAGTTTGAATTACTTGGTTCCATCATTGGTATCATGATAAGGTAAAGGGATTGAGGCTTGAATGGCCTAGAACTAACCAAGCCCTCAGACATTTTGTGAAAAATCTCATGTGTAGAAGAATAAGGGAAAAGCGCTAAAGGAACATCGTTAGAGTGGATAATCTTGTGGTTTCAAGCCATGGTCACATGGAAAGTGGTTTGAAGGAAACACCTGTGCAAAATTTGAATTTTGTACCAGTTAAAAGAGTTGTGGAATATTTCAACAGTATCCATTTTGCAAAAAAAAAGGGGGGGGGGTTGAAAGCAAGTTTTCAGGAAGCCATAAATTTCAGCTCAAATATCAGATTGTGGCAAGAATATAATCGTTGGAAAGATGAATTAGAGGAAAATTAAGAAGAGAAAGTACATGTAGCATTAATTGACAGATTTCTATAATATGTATAATTCTAAAAAAAATGGTTTCTTTGATATTTGGTAGGATTAGAGATTTAATTGGATCAATTCTAGTCTAGGATTGGATATCATATTCATGGAAGCATGATAGATCTTGTATACATTGGTTGAGGCAACAAAGAACTACAGGGAAAGTAATGAAAAGTTGATAAACAACTCGAGAAGAGAAGAATAAAAGGATTATTCTTTAGTTGATACAAAGTTTGAATAAATTGCAGGCACAACAAAAGAAATAATATTCACATAGGACATGAATCTAGCAAGTGAATAATGTCATTAATGAGCATAGAAAGGAAAAGTAAGGTTCTATAGCCTTGAAGGTAGAGATGTGTAGATAGTTGCAATGCTTGAGGTAAAAGAGAACAAAGAACTTAAGAGGTTGTGTCTGAATAATATCTATGTGTCAAGCATAGGAGTTCAAGGGAAGGATTTTTTAGATATGACTTATATAATTTTCTAAATGTACTAAGTGAAAGAAATACACTTCATATATTAGATTTCAGAGTGGATGCAAGATGCCAATGCAGAGGAATTGGAGATAGAAAAATGAATTCTCTTTCACTTTAAACGTGTCATTGAATGAAAATAGACTCCCATTGGGAATGGTATTAAGTGTGAAAGGTATGGCTACGCAAGGAAATGTTAAGGAAGTAACCTAATGAACAACTAGGAGTAACAATTTTTAAGCTACTTCATTCCAAGGTGTTGGAATGTTTCAAAAAGCTAAATTTTGGATATGACTGCCTATCGCACCATATGTATGTATAATTGTGCATATGCACATTCTTGGATATGCATATAACATGCTTCTGAACTTAGAATAGTTTGTTATTATGAACTAATGATGTTATGGAAATTGATTATGACTAATGATGGATTATGTATTCAGGAAAAATGATATAGCATGGTTAAAGATGTGAATGTTGTTGTTGTTGTTGCTTATGACTTACATCCATGTGAAGACCCATGAGGGTGGTAGGAATAGTGATCAAAATGATGAAGGAGGAAGTCTGTGAGCTTCTACAAATATCAGTTGATCAAATAGAAACAAGTAGGTTGACAACAACCATGCAAGTATGAATTTAGTTTCTTTTGATGCATACATGTTAAAGGAAATTGAGGTAAGAATCACCTCAGTTAATTTTTCAATATTTAAATCAATATGTAATGGCCAAAGGCCTAGAGTATGTAAGTGTTGTTGATGATAAAATGCGTTTAGATAAAATGTTAGTTGCATATTGTGATATGATTGGTTATGGGATCATAACTAGGTCAAGTCAAGAGACATACTCTTGATATAACAGTAAATATACATAGAGTTAGTCATGTGTGAGACAATGAGATGGTTGGATTTGGAAGGGCTACAACACTATGTGAGTGCTCAATGGTATCTACTGTATAGTTTATGTTTGGACTGCAACCTCTTTGACAACACTGAAGAGCACTTAAGAATTATATTCTTGGTGTTGTGTTTGGGTTGAAAAGGAAGGCATCCAAATATTTAGGCAAGTAGTAGGAAGTGTATGGATAATGTGTTGAGGTGTTGGCCAGACCTTCCAACTCATCGTGGTGGAATGCATGACATAGTTATGTGGTTATTATGTAGTCAATGCATGGATGCATTGTGTAGTTGTGGGCATGGGTATTGACACATCGATTGTTATTTTATTTAGTAATTAATTTTTTCATTATTAAAAGCATGTGGTGCTGAAAATACATAATAATGGATAGTTGCATTGTATTTAATATGAATACCAGTTGAAGGTGATTGGATTGTTGTTTGTTACAATTCTGAGATCACTTTTTGGAACTATTAAAAATGTCACAAGTGGTATTACAATAATTATTGAATGCATTTTGGTGAATGCATGTATATATTGTATAAAATAGAAATGAGTAGGCTTACAGTTGAAATTATGCGAGTATTTCTAACTCATGAAGTCTAAAACACTTCGGGAGTTGTTAGATTGTGCAACAAGAAAGTTGCAGGTTAAAGTAGTCACATAATGATAAATTATGGAAAATCTATGTAAGGAGAACATAGTGATAGAAAAAATGTTAACAGATTGAAAAAATAATGGTTGATAATACATCAGTAGGGAATGATGGGTTCATTCCAATTAATAGTTGGATTAATGGAAGTGATTAAATTGTAGTTGTAAAAAATTATGAGATCACTTTGTGAATTTGTTTGGATTGTTACCATGAAAATATATATATCTTGTACATGATATATTGAAAATTGTTTGGCTGAGTGAAGGTTGAGGAAAATTGAAGGTAGAATGGTATTGGATATGGCGGGGATGTAATCCCATAAGGAAGACTGATATCTACCTCTACAGAGCCAAACATTATGAGAAGAAAATACATGCCTGGGAATTTTATTTCCTGTATATAAATAGATTTCAGAAATTAATAGTTATGAATTGTTATGTTATGCTAACAATCTATGTGGTTGGCTATGTTATAGATTGGGTATGTTTCAATCATGCTTGGAAACTATGTTTTCATATATAAAACATATTTGACATTTATGATTGAAATTGTTATAAAAATATCTCATGATGACTATATTTTTATAATACAGACGATATGCTAGCTATTGAAGTTGGAAGCTCATTGAAAAATAACACCTGAAGGAAATAAAGCTCAATGATGAAGGCATGGAATGAAGAAATTCTAGTGGAATTGTTGCAGCTATAGTTCTTGAAGCCGCAACTCTGAAACTTTCTAGCCGAGTGCACTAGAGACCTAAAGAGAAGTGCAACAACCCAAGGGACTACATGGAAGAGAAAAGGGTTCATTTATTTTGGTTGTGCAGGGCTGAGAGGGAAGGAGAGATTGTTGGTTGAAACTGTTGCCATAAATGTAAATTTTGAAGATCATTATACATGTTTTGAGTTGGAATGCCTATGTATACATGTTTAATTTTAGGCCAGAGTGTCTATGTATATAAGAGCTGGTTTGATTTCCTGTGTGGATTAAAGCCAAAGAGCCTAGATTTGTAATGTTAATAACATTGGAATGGTGTTGTGCACTGAGGACGGTTCCAAAATAAGGGGATGGTGATGTAACACCCCGATTTTAACCCTTATGAACTAAAATGTATTATGTAATTGTGACTTACGTTGGTGAGATGGTAAAGTTCAAAAGGGGCTAGAGTGCTTAGGAGATGTAATACTTCATATACATTAATAAAATACATCATTGGTTGCAAGATGGAAAAGGAAAAAAGAGATAGGGGGCTATGATTCCACGAGAAAGGGGGATTAAGAGGCTAAGCATTTTTATTATATTTTATTTTCCCATAATTGATTTTATGGAGAAAAGGAGGTTACATGAGCTTCTTGGAGGAGGCCACATGGTTCTTGAATTTCTTGTAATTATAAACATCCCTTGTGGGCTATTTTGGGGTGTGGTTCAGGGGTTATTCTTATCCTTATTCACTCACTCTCTCATTTTTTGGGTTCATTTGTTCTTACTCATTCACTGTTACACCCTTCTCACTCTTTCATTTTTGGAGCCTCGTTTTTTCTAATTTGTGTGCTCTTGGTATGAGCATGGAAATGAATGGTTGGAAGAGGAGAGCCATTTCTAGATGGTTGTAATAGATTAATGATCATCCCAGGAGGGAATGGATGCTTGTGTGCATGAGAATGATGTCTATTTGGAAAGAACTATCCACAACTGAGAATCCTTCGAGTTTACAACAAGGAAATTTCCTGACTAGTAGAACTAGATCCATGGAGAGAAATGGAACAACCTGAGGGAGTGTATGGAAAATAAAGGTTTTCATTTCTTTAGGTTTTGCAGGTTGAGAGGGAAAGAGAGATGGAAATTCAGATTTGTTGTGTGGTATGGAAACCTGAGAGCTAGTTAGCCAATTGTTGTATATTTCATATTTGGCCTCAGGCCCATCCTTGTGGATTCATATCCCTTGCTTAGGGGTGACTTGTTGTTCATAGTAAATGAACAATAGTTTATATGGTTGGTAGGAACGTCCTTGGTATGCATCTAGTTGGTGAATCGTTACCTGAAAATATAAGTTCTCTTTGTCATGTGTTTTATGTATAATGTATATTTTGTTATGTATTTAATTATCTCTGAGATATGTATTTATAATGTGCATGTTTTTTGGTTATTTGTTGTGCATGGCACATTGTTTATTTTAAGTTGTAGCATGTATCTTGATTAATGCATGTGGGTATTTCATGTTTGATTTTAGATTAAATGTTATTAGAATTCGAGATTAGTTCATAAGCAAGTTTTTGGAGTAGCATGTCTTGCCTATGGGTGGTTGCGTACATTACATAATGGTATCATGCCCGACCTATGCATGGTTGGGTATGATACACCAAGGGATCCTTCAGTATCTTGAATCTTTGATCGTAGTCCAACATGGATTCATTCACTATCTACTTGATCTCCTTCAACTTTGTAATGCATTGCGACTCAGATTTAGGTTTCTAAAACTCTTTCAATAGAGCTTGTCTTACCTCTGCCAATGTTATAGTCTATCTTGTAGGTGTCGTATTCTGATATTTCATGTACCATAATAATGCATGATATTTAAATCCTTTTTCCAATTGTGAAATCTTTGCATCATCATCTTGGATGTTCTTCATATCCCATATTGTCACAAAAATGAACAAATGTTGTTCCAGATCCTCTGTCCTTACTCCATGGAAGACAAACTTTCTTAAAGTAAGATCTACTATTTCCATCATGTTTTGCGTGATATTCTTTCTTAACACCACTAAGTGATTATGAATCGAAGTATCATTTCCACTACTCTAACTAATTTTACTACTATCTTTACTTCCTTCACTAACTATAATTGACAAAAATTTTGATCTTACCTCAGTTCTTGGCGACGCACACGGGGTCATGGTTTTGACGCAAAGTTTGATTTGAGGGGGATCTTCTTCTACTAGACTGAGCTGGCAGATATTTTCTTCTGTGCATAGAATTCCTTTGATGTGGATTATCACACCAGTGTATCTTTCCTCACTCTCACCATGCTTCCCCTCTCTCTTGGCCAAAGTCCTCTTCTTATTTGGTATAAATAACTTACCATTGCACAATACTCTAATCTCTTTGTTCGTCGCACACTCTTCTTTTATCATCATTCTCAGCCCATCAATTTCTCATTCCTTCTCTCCATCCCTTGGTCAGCCCCAAGTCCCCCTATGTGCATGAAGGTTCTTAACAATCAGATTCCATTCTCATAAATCCCTTGTCACACAATAACATCTTAATCGAACTAGATAGTGAATTCAATTATCTTCCACATGGTCCCTTAAATAATTCTCTTTCAACGGTGTTATACGAATTAGTACAATCTACCAAAAAATCAATAATGCAACCTCCCAACACACTTTCTAGCTAGTAATCTATTGCACATGATACCCGATTTCTTATAGAATTGACTTTCCTAATTAACTTAGGATTCAAATTTCTTAGAATAACACTATGAAATATTCCAATCTGTTCAATTAATCTCTAGATCCACTTTGCTAAAATATTCAAAAGATCACTAAATAAAATTTCATGCAAATATATAAATAGATACCTTTGTATCCATTTCTCTATGTTGATCTGTGGATTTTGATTATGATCTACACAAAACTTGATATCCTTAATGTCTAAATATTTTCCAATATCCTCCTTAGTAGGCTTCCACATCCCACTCGGTCGCATATCTCAGTCCTGGAAACATAACCATTTGTTCACATGCAGTGGGTAGACCCAGTGTTCAACATTAATTCACCAACAAATCCTAAGATACCATCCCTTTTGGCATCACCTGCAAGAAGGTGAAGTCTCACCCAAGGTACCTATGGGTATTGCAAGAACCAGGCTTCCGTAGTCATGAAGGGAATGGAGACCATTCTAACATTCATTCAATATGAAATATACCCTTTGCACAAAATCATAACATCATCATAACATATGACATATTCATCTTACTTACTCATTCAATACATGCGCAAAACCATCATATAACACATTCATATTATCCATCTATGAATTACATGTGGGTCATAAGTAGAACATAAAAGAAACACATTAAAACATACATCATGACACAAAGATTTAATGTGGTTCACCCCAAACGAGGCTACATCCACAATGGTTGGCTTCTTACACTATTCATTCATTTTTATCCTTACAACTAATGTGCACTGCACTCTCATAATATACATCAGTTCAGCCCCAAAATTCCCTAGATATTCACACATACCATGCACACTTATCTCATTCTCCAATCATACTTTCAAACTCTACTCATACCCTTCGTTCATTTGATCTCACTCTCATTTTAGACTCCATCAACTGTTTAATGTTACTTTCTACCCAAAACCCATACATATTTATACATTTATATTAGGGCTTATCCCATTACAAAATGGACCAAAAGGTCTTAATACTACTAACTAACTTATGTCTTTCACATGTTGGCTCCTAAATATGTGCTAATTGTCTTTCACGCACGTTTCTCCTTTGCTAACTTGTCGATTAGTTTTCTCCTACGTGATTCCCAAAACTTACCCAAAATATCCTTCTCCAACACACATTCTCACAATCATTTTTTTGTTTTCCAAGTTACAACGCCTGGGGAAAACCTCTGATTACTTCCACTCATTTTGGGGATGGTACCTCAGGTAAACCGTAAAATATTCAGGGAAACATCATGATCAACAAAAATATTGAATCCATTACAATAATATAAAGATTTTTAATAAATTATATCTTATCTATAAATATTAATTTACTTTTCTTAATAAAATTTCTTAATAGAAATATATACAAATATAACCCAAAATCATTTAAAAAAGAGTTAATTTCCTACCAAGGGTTTCCTCAATGTGAGCATGTACTCCTCAACTTCTATTCCTCAACGTAATCATGCATTCCTCAGGGTCCATTCCACAGTGTTAGCTTGCATTCCTCAACTTGCATTGAATAAGCTCTTGTCCATGATTTCATCTTTCAACCCATACAACCATGGACGAAATTGAAACATGGGAATCCTCTACCATGGGCACAATGGTTGAAACATGGGGTTCCTGGGATGAAAAGTTCACTTTAAAAAAATTATAGGACAGAGTTGATGCATGGAAAGATACATGGACAAATAGAAAGAATTGTCCAATAGGTATGTTACATATCCTAAGAAGAGCAGAGGTTTTGGACTTTATGTTTGGACCCTTCAATTTAAAAAATGAGGATATAGATAATTCCATAGCTAATTATGTTGATATAGCTATGGAATTGAAACTATTTTGGTTGAGGGTTTACCTAGATGTTGATTTTCTTGCAAGAGAAAAAATATTCCATGCAGAGGGGGAGAATTATTTAACTCCAAAAACAACCCCAAGGTAGAAAAGATTGAAATGGATGCTAAAATATGTGGGAAAAGGTATATGTTCCTCGAAATAGTTTAAGAATGATAGTTCTTCCCCGATGAATATATAAATATTTTAATCAACTAATCCTTAGGAAAATTATGAATTGTCATAAGAGTGATATTTACAGTGTCTGCATGAGGATATTTATTTATTGGGTTGAAGTTAGGGTTGTATATGTCCCTCATCTATTGGATGAAAATTTACATTATACCCTTGAATAAAGTTTAAAAAAAAGCAAGATTAAGTTCAGTTTCACGAGAACACTGTAGAAAATTATTGATTTATATTGACTCGACATTCAAAAAACCCTCTTAAAACTTACATTAGGAGATAAAAAATGAACAAAACCATTGAGAAATCACCTGAAAAAACTCTATTTGATGTTGTGGAAACCTATTATAAAACAATTTCCCAATATTAAGTTAACGGTGTCAAGGATTTAAGAGACCTACATGAATCTATGAATGAATTGTAGGAGCAGGGAGGTACACAAAATTATATGGAAATAGATAATGATGATTTTTTTGATACTTTAGAAAGTATAATTGATAGAATTCCTCCTAAAATGGAAATACTTGAGTATAATGTCCCTGTTATGGGCATTGATTCTACCTCTCCAACTTCAACTCTAGGTAGTCCAATATGCATTTTTTATGATAGATTTATTTTGTTGGAAATTTATAGGACAATGCATTAAAAATATGTTGCNATTATACCCTTGAATAAAGTTTAAAAAAAAGCAAGATTAAGTTCAGTTTCACGAGAACACTGTAGAAAATTATTGATTTATATTGACTCGACATTCAAAAAACCCTCTTAAAACTCACATTAGGAGATAAAAAATGAACAAAACCATTGAGAAATCACCTGAAAAAACTCTATTTCATGCTGTGGAAACCTATTATAAAACAATTTCCCAATATTAAGTTAACGGTGTCAAGGATTTAAGAGACCTACATGAATCTATGAATGAATTGTAGGAGCAGGGAGGTACAAAAAATTATATGGAAATAGATAATGATGATTTTTTTGATACTTTAAAAAGTATAATTGATAGAATTCCTCCTAAAATGGAAATACTTGAGTATAATGTCCTTGTTATGGGCATTGATTCTACCTCTCCAACTTCAACTCTGGGTAGTCCAATATACATTTTTTATGATAGATTTATTTTGTTGGAAATTGATAGGACAATGCATTAAAAATATGTTGCAATGGAGGATTCTTCCTCTCTAAACAAATGGAAGGAAAAGTTCCAACTAAAGGAAAAGTATATTATTGAATGCATGAAGAAGATTGTGGATATGCAATCAACAATTGTGCATCAAGCACAAGAATCAAACATAAAAATAAACAACAAAGATCATGTGATTGGTGGATTAAATAGTGAGGTATCCAAAATTCAAAAGGAATCTCTTCAGGATATTTATGGTCTCAAGGCACTATTCCAAGATAGTAAGACTGCATATAAAAACAATATTACAAAACTTAAGGAGGACTTCATGAGAAGAAGACCGTAGGTTTTGAATATACCTCCATTAAAAAATGCATGTAATCTAGTTGCAGATGAATTAAATAAGATGTTGAAGGACAAAGATACATTTATTGAAATTTTAAAGGATGAATTTGAAAATAAAGTGAAATAGGAACATGTGAATAATAAATAATAGGTTGAAGAATATAACAACAGAGTGACCAGTTTGATGAAATAAATTGTTATGTAAGATAATAAGTTGAAAGAGAGACATATTGCAATTTTTAGTGAAAAGAGAAGATTAGAGAACTTGAAGAGGAAATATAAAGGCATAGCAAATAAGGTGGAAAGGGTCAAGATAAAGGTAATAGTTAGGGTATCGGTTAGGGAAAAGGTAAATTATAGGGTAGTCCAACAAAAGAGAAGATTACAGAACTTGAAAATGAAATAGAAATTCATAGTAAAGAAGGTGGAAATGGTCAGGATAAAGGTAAATGTTAGGGTATGGATAAGGGTAAAGGTAAAATTTAGTGCAGTCCAAAAAAAATGCCTTCAATTGACTGGGAAAAATCCCTACAAACATAATATAAGAGGTCTCAGGAAGTTCTTTCATTAAGTAGTTCTCTATATGACCTCTATGCCCTATCACCAATGATTGAGTCATTCAAGGAGAAGATAGTTGAGAGAAAGGAAAATATTAAAGAGCTCAATAATGAACTCTTGTAGAATTGAAAGGCACAACACTTGGGATCTAACATGGAAATACAAAACTTGAAATCCCAAATTGTCGATTTGTAGCCAAAATTACATAATACCACAGTAATTATGGTAGTGCCAATTTTTTCTACAACATCTAAGAAACATTCATTGAGGGAAAAAATCTTGAGAATGAAGTAGAAAAACTAAGGGGTCAATTGAATAAAGTTCGATCCCAAATGAAATAAAAAAAGGAATAAATTGAAAGGAATAAACAAGAACATTTGGAGAAACATAATAAGAATGCATAAATGTTGAAAAAACAAGCAAAAGATAAAAGGAAATTGCAAGAGACATTGAAAAATTATGCAAATAAATTTAAATATATATATAAAAAATTACAACATGTTCCTTTTTCATCTCTAGAACAATCAAAATCCTCTACAAAAACTGCAAAGAGAGGCTCTACTAATTTTTCTTCATATCAAGAGAAAGACTTGCAGAAACCTCCCAAAAAACCTATAGTAGTTATAGAATAGCATTTTTATATATATGATGTAATCTATGTAAATACATTTAAATATGTAATATATATCATCATTTCAGAAATTTAATGATAATGTATTTTAATTTTTGTAGTTAATGATTTCAAGGCCATTTACAGTGTTCATTTTATTTTATGTTAACGTACTTTTTTTGCTGAAAGAAAATTATGTTTGAAACATTATTGTCATTGATTTCAAATATAGTGGACATTATTGTCATTGATTTCAAATATATGGGGAGACTAGAGATGTTCAAAATAAATTTTAAAATCCTACATATTTCCAAGATAAATATTGCAAGATGGATATTGTTGGAAATATTGTTTTCGGATTTTTAATTATTAGTTTGGATACCCTATCTTTGAAGGAATTTTTACCCTACATATGTATCTCAAATGGGTGAAAAAGTTATATGTTTGGAAATATTATTTTGAGACATTTCTAATGGTATATGGAATTCCCTATAACTCCCTAGGAATGAGGAGATATGAATTTGAATGTCTAACAATCCAGCCAAAAAATTGAGTTCAGCTCAACTAGTCTTTACAGGTCGGCCCTAAATTGAGAACATAATTACTATAAATATAGGATATATGTATGCATTTGTAGTGAAACCAAGAAAGAGATCAATTCTAAGGTGAAAATAAGTGATATGATGTGCACTAAATGCACTGGGGTGTATTTTTGGGATCTAAAGGTGTGCAAGAGAAATCTAAGGGATTTTCTTGGGTATTTTTTGTTCTCAAGGTGTGCTATGAAGGGTTGAATGTATGTGATGTTGTCCTGTGTGATGTATTTAGATTGTGATGTTGTTTTCAAGGATTATATTCTAGGAATGATGCTATGAGTCTCACTAGGGCATGAAGGATACGTGTGACTATGATTTGAGATATTTCTCGCGGAATGAAGCATGCAGGTGAAGTCAGAAGTACTTTGTGTATGAATATATTGGTTTCGAGTATACAAATATATTGTTGAATTGGTGCTTAGGTGAGGATATTGGCGTCTCTATCAAGTTGGTTCCTGTAAATATTGTAACAGTAGGTTGGTGCCTATAGGTGTTGTTAATTTAATGCTTAGTTGAGGAGATTGGTGTATCTAGTAGGTTGGTGCCAAAATATTTCTGAGTTGGTGCTTAGTTACATATATTGATGTCTCTAATAGGTTGTCTCCTACAATATTTATAACATTAGATTGGTGCCTACAAACATTTATGAAGATAAATTTATGGTTTTCACCCAATTAGGTTTCCATGTTAAACTTTGTGAATTATGATTTGAGCTTATATATGATTATCATTTCTCAGATAATGAATGATTGATGAATGATTAAATAAATTAAAAAGAATATTATACCGATTCACCACCCCACCCCCCTCAATATAAGCATAAGTTCAATAATTAGTATCAGAATAGTTTCCTTTAGAAATAATCTAATCGCTAGAATCTATATCTCGGGAGAACACATGGATTGTCAATAAGGTTTCTCCACAAGAGAGGCTCCATTGTTTGATGGAACAAACTATGCATTATGGAGTATAAGGATGTGAAATTATCTGATGGATCTTGGGTTTGATATTTGGAAATCATTCATGATTGGTTATATAGTCCCAACAACTCCACCAACAGATGTGGCTAGGAAGAAGGCTAGTGACCATAATGAAAAATTCATGAGTGATATATTGAGTGTTCTATCGGCATCAAAATTTGTCAAGGTGATGCATTGTAAATCAGTAAAATATATTTTGGACAAACTTCAAAAAATATATGAAAGTGATGATAAGGTGAAGAAGGAAAATATCCAAACTCATAGAAGATAGTTCAAGAGTTTGAAAATGGAATATGAAGAAATTTTTGCATCCTATTTTCTTCGAGTGGATGAAATTGTAAACACCTTCAGTGGACTTTGTGAGGAGGTTGAAGAATCAATGATTTTTCAAAATGTGCTTAGGTCTCTCCACTTAATATTTGATTCCAAGTTATGTTCCATTAAATAAATGAAGGATATAGTGTTATAGAAATATTTGCCTCACCCCATGAAATCTTTCACATAAGTCCTTTTTCCATTTCCCTATGCAGACTTGAAGTCCCTTTTTGCAAAATCCCAAAGATAAAAATATAATTTTTCCATATATATGCACCTTGCCTACTATATAGCATGTGCATATGTAGGTTGCACCACTACAACCCGTTTTCATCAGGAAATGTGACCAAAATTGAAAAATGGTGTCGGGTTTCAATGTCACGTCACAATATCAATGATCATTGGCCTTCCATATACTATAAATGTTCTGAATTTCCATTCAATTCCATTTGAAGGCTATAAATGGCCCAAATCCGATCTATGGAAAGGAGGAGAAAGAATTCAACTTTGAGAGAAAAGTTACTCTGGAGAAATTATTCACTTCACATTCAATCTACATCCCTTTGTCCTTTAAGTTTGAACATATTGTTCAGCCCCCAAGCTCTTCCCTTACTAATTGAGAAATTCATTATCTCTCTTATATGATATTTCTTTTGGTGGAGGATTGAAGTGGTGGAGGCCCAACTAGAAGGAACTTAGTTTCTCGGTTCCGAACCGTGAAAACACAGAAGTCTGTAACTCATTCACTTATGTTGATTATATCTTAATAGAAATACTCTTTTCTTGTCCAATTAATATCTTGCAAATATTTGAAGTATTATTCCATGGGCGTATTTGTTATGAATGTTGATGGATTATGCTATTGAATGTGCTAACATAATATATTATCACCATATGTTTGTGTTTCTTGGTTGTTGAGGACTAGTTGCAGGCATATCACTTTGGGTCAAGTGCTCAACAGTGGACTTCATCGAATGTCTGGATGAGGTAGGAATATTATCTTGTCTTGTTAGCATATTTTCTTATATAGAATACTTGAGATTAGAGTTTATTTATGCATTAATTTTCGTCTGTTGTGGTTTACCCCTATCCATAGAGAGATTTTCCACGTAACATAATTGGAGACCATACTAGGGATTGAATCTTCTTTTTTGGGGTTTGGACTGTTTTTCTCCTTAGATTTCTCTCGTTCATATTGAATTTATTGTTGTATGATTACTTGACATCCTAGGTTCACTCTGGGTCTGAGTCTTTCAGCCTTCTCTTTATCCTAGCTGTGTTTTAACACATATACGTAGATTTTTTCTTGACAGTCACGTACATACATGTGTTATCCTTCTGCAACTTGTGTACATACATGTTTTACCCTTGAACAGTCACGTACGTCAACGTTTGTTGCTTGTTTGTTGGGTTTTGTGGTTGCTAGGTAGGTTTTGATGATTGTTCAGTCTTCTTGGGTCTCTATAGTGACTTTTAAGTGTCTGTGGAATGATAGGAAACTTGTCTTTGGTTGAATTTTTGGGTGGTGCCTTTCTCATCATATTGTGATTTTGATTTTCCTTCCACCTTAGGCTGGGTGTTTTTCTCCTTGATATCCTACTTGGGTTGTCTCTCTCTATACACAATAGAGTCTTTATATCAAGTTGTTGTTCAATCCTTGCATTTTCATTTTTCTTATATTGAAAATACAAAAATATTAGGCATTTTACATTAACTGGCATTTTGATCTCTCTAGTCTTTGTCATTTATCTTAGTGCATGTAAAGAAAGATTGCATTTTTATTTAGAATTGTAGAATTCAATTGAAAATTGCATTTTTAAGAAGCATATCATTTATTGGAAATTGAAGTTAGGACTTTGCATTGTATTCATATTCATTTATTTTACTTGTTGAGTCATAATATCACTAGTTTCACGACCGCACCTTTTGAGTAATCAAGGCCATTAAAATTAATGCTATAATTGAAAATTGATTAGTAGCGATTTTATTTTCTAGGGTGCACAAACTAGTTTGGGATTTAGTGCCTTGGAATAGGTTTTTGTGAGTAAACTTCTCCAAGGCTATTAAATCAACATATGTGTCTGACTAAGGGAGTGGAGAAATCCATTGTATAATTGGTAATACCAGGAGGCTCCTCTTACACCAGAGTTAAACACGAGGTCTCGTGAGGTCAATTGAAGGGATATCCCTCGATACCTTCTTAGCGTCAGAGATATTTATGGGGATCTATTCGTATCTGGCTATCTCTCTAGTGACCTTACCTCCATGAGAGGTGGTGCTTTCAAGGTTTCAGGATTTGCTACCCTGCCCATACAGTCAACCTGACTTACGATGGTTCTCTTTTGCATAGGTTATACCATGGTTGATTAGTTTATTTACTTAGGTATCACATAGGTTACTTACAGGGGTTATTCTATAGGTACCTTGGGGCAGATAAGGGTCGGACAACACACAACCTTTATGAAGGATTACCTCTCTGGGGGGACCTGACCAATTGTTGTTTAATCCCACGAGGGCCCTTACAATTGATTCCGATACCTCTGATCTTTAGCAGGTAGTCTCAGGCCCCTCTTGGGCGAGGAATTCCTACTTTAGGGAGGGAGGCCTCTTTCATCCACTTTATCCTATTTGTGTGCATATTGGCCATTTGATTATTTTTGGTGTGCTATGTGATTACTATTTGGCCTTAGGATTTGTTTTTTTTATATCTAGAGTCTTAAGTCATCATGGAACCATACAAGATTCCCCACAGGTCTCACCGCTTATTACAATTACCATCGCATTTTGAGTCTTTTCCTTCTAAAAGGCGTAGATTTATTAAACGTGGTACACACACCTCCCCCTAACAGACTTGTGATTCTAAAAGGATGAGTATTTAATTGAGCCATAAATATACCGGGATCCCTTTGAATCCCATGGATAATATAATTATTGGCACCCCTTCGACTACTGTTGGCGCAAGTTTGATCAGACCAGGGTCATTCTCAGGTTACCAACAAAAGGTATCGAGTAGTCTAGAGTGTTGGCATTTTCATCTCCTCCGAAAAGAAGAAGTATCACCCGATGCGCTGCTGAGACAAATAGATAGGGAAGGGTAAGGAAAAGACTTAGGAGGATTCATAGAACCTTCAGGATTCATCTTGATCTTGCGCAAGACATCTAACTATCAACAGATCTGAACCTTATGTATGCAAGAACCAAACCTACTTATGTTGTATAAAATAATTTAACCACAAAACCATCATAAGGAACTTATAAACCATAGATAAGTACTATAATGAATGAGTAAAATGCAAGAAGACACAACATATTTTGAAAATTTAGATCCTTCTTTATATTATCTTCAGAGTCTT
>JZKD02S0610294.1:231096-276084 GCA_000966675.3 Picea glauca | reverse complement strand
AGTTGTAACTAGCAAGAACTGTGCATGAATACCCACGTGCACTCCAGCTGGAGACTGAATTGGAACACAGATAGATAAAACTCACCTAGAATTTGGCGAATTTTTGGGAAAAACGACCTCAAATATCTCTTCAATTCTCTCAGACCATGATGCATATGTAAAATCTGAGAGAGGTTTTTGTGCATGGGCTCGTTCTTAACAAAAACCTCTTTTAGTTTTCAAAAATTCATTTCCATCTGTTCGGAAGGCGCGCCCAAAGACAATGATAAAATCAGGGAAAATAACATTTGATGAATTTATGGAAAAACAACCTCAAAGGTCTATTCGGTTCTCCCAAATCATGATACCTGTGTAAAATCTGAGAGAGGTTTTTGTGAATGAGCTTGTTCTCAACAAAAACCTCTTTCAATTTTCACAAATTCACCTCCAGCTGTTCAGAAGGTGCGTTGAAAGTGAATGACTGAAACAAAGAGAAAACAAAGTATTTCAAAAAATTTGGGCATCGCCTTTTGATTTTTCTTCTGTAGCTTTTGATACTTTTTCGGTAGCTTAGTGTGTTGTATTTCAAGAGGTGGATCAACTAGCATTAGTCTCGAACCCTTTCTCCTCTGACATCAACAATCCTCTTAGATTATTTCTTTCAAGAAAAAGTATGTTTTCTAGTGCTTCCTTTGTAGCTTATGGTACTTCTTTTGCAGCTTGGTATGCTGCATTTCCAACTCTTGCTTCTGTTGTTGTAAACTTTGAACTTGTTGCTTTAACATTTGTACTTGGTGGCTATCATTTGCACCTTTATCAACTTCGATCTTTGGCTTAATTAAAACATGCTCCTTATTCCTATCTTTTAGCCCCTGTTCCTCCTCTATGGCAGATTTGTTGTGGTCAGTTGACAACTTGGTTTTTCTGGACCTCATCTCATACCCGTGCGTTACCTCATCACCTTTGCCATGTGTTTCTTTCATAGACCCCTACATTTCTAGAACAAATTTGAACTGCTTGAGCCCTTGTGGCTCTATTCTGTTCAGTTGCCAGCGGTCTTGGGGAGACACCATTTTGTCTTGACTAGCTCTGCTGCAAGTAACAAGTTGAATGTGAATGTTAATCTGATATAATTTAACACTTGTAGTTGTAATTACCCGTAATTATGTGATGATGAGAACTGGAGGTGCGAACTTGCACGATCTTAACACGAACTATGCAATGATGAGCTCTAGAGGTAACCTTTCGTAAACTTGAGTGCCCATGAGCTTGCATGCACCAATACATCATTTTCAAATATTTAAATTTTTTTCGAACGTTTAAATTACTTAAACAACGCGCTTTCCTACTGTTGCAAGAACATACATGTTTTTGCAATCAGTGCTTTTCTGCATAAAAAAGGCTTGGTCAACCTGCTATAAGCCCACTAATGATAAATTCAAGATGACATGTGTTATTAACTCAAACTAGAACATGCAATAACCTTCCATGAAAGCAAGAAAATGGTACAAAGTCAATAGAATGGTGAGAACAAATCAAATTGACTTATTATACCATGGAAAAGAAACTGAACAGAAATCAGGCTCATAGATGTATAGGCTAATGGAGGGAAAGAGCAGAGGTGCAGACCTAGGTTTTAACATGAAGTAGGCCCACGTTAACTTTGTAATTGATTGGATACCCAAGGGCCATAACAAACAAAACATACTAGGTCAAACCCAAAGGACAACCTTGTTTGATTGACTAAAAGAGCCCCACCCTCTTAGATTTGCGTTTGTTAATGAATAAACATGTAGAGGCAATTGCAAAGAGGGTTTCAACATTGTATGTTTTTGGGCCCAAAATTCAAGGCTTGGAGCATATCTAGGATAAAAGGCCACTCCACGCAGTCATATGCTTTCTCAAAATCAATGTTGATGAAGAGGGCATTGAGGCTTGAGGCACGAGCTCATTCCATGCTCTCCCACAATGCTATTACTTTATCTAGCATGAAATGTCCACAAATAAAACTAAGTTGCTTTGGGTGGGTGATTTTCGAAAAAATATGTCTAATGCATAGAGGCAACACCTTGGCCGTAATTTTATAAGACATCTTGATTAGAGTAATGAGTGTCCAGTTGGTGACAAGTTTTGAGTCTCTTGCCTTTGGAATAAATTTAATAAGGCCTTGATTAATCTTTTGTCCTTGAAGAGCCATTTTCAAGAGATTCGTTGAACCCTTGTAGTAGATTGAATTGAACAAATCCCATGTGGGCTTGTAAAACTCGTAGGAGAAACCATCAAGACTAGGTGACTCTTCATTCGTCATTTCATGAAGGGATATTGCTAACTCATCCAAGAATAGAGCTAGGTCACATGCTCGACATTGTCTTCAAGAACCCTACAAGGAATGAGATCCAAACATTTTTGAGTGGCCTCTCGCCTGTCACAGTGAGGCCTTGCATTTGAAACTCCATCTGTTAGTGTTCGACAAATTCTTTCTCAATTTCTTCTTGACTAGTGAGTCAACCTTGAGTGAATTTTAAGGTGGAAATATTTTCATTGGCCTCCTTCGTGGCAAGACTTTTAACAAATAAAGCTTTGGGTGGGTTAGTTCTAGTTAAATCGAGCTCTCAATTGGGCACCTCTAGCAAGGCAATTGTTGTCCACTTGGAGAAGATGTCACAACATTGCTACGTGCACATGTCACGTGGGGCCCAATGCATACCTTTCATGACTTACTCTCTTTCGACTAGGATTGCTTTATTATGACCCCTCTCGATCTTGGCAATTTGATGCACAACCCCGAAGAAAGGTGATTGTTTTAGAGAAAGCATCTTCCCACTAGATAAGCCATCTCGAATCACCAAGTGATTGAGGGATTAAATTCTAGATTGTCTAAATGCATGGTAAAAAAATTGAACTTTTGAGGTGGGACACATTCTAAATACGTCGTGTTCTAGGCATCCTCATTCTTTCAGTCCCACAAGAAATGGAAAACGAGACACATTCTAAATATGGCGTGTTCTAGTTATCCTCATTCTTTCAGTCCCACAAGAAATGGAAAACTAGATAGGTTGATGGTCCCTAAGCGTGGTGGTGGATCAACTTGGATAGGTTTGTTGCTATTTGAATCAAAGAAACATGAGGTTTGCTTGGGCAGAAGGGCATGATCAAGTCGTTGGTAAATCCTCTTAGGGCATTCTTTGAAGTTTGTCTAGGTAAACCATAAGGTGACATAGTCTTGTCAACAATCTTTGTTTGGCTCATAGAGCCCATGGTAGGTTTTTATGGCATAAGAGGGTTCATTTTCGCTAGCTAGTAAGCTAGTAGGCGATACCCCTTCCTTGTCTTCCTAATATTCCACAACATTGAAAGCAGTACAAATGAGCTGTGGCGATTTCAAAAACTCATCTTCAATCCAACATTAGAAGGTTGCACTCTCTTGAGAATCATTGGAAGCGTATATATTGGCCAGGGAAAGGATCTTGCTGTCAAGATCAAGTAAAATCTAGAGTAGTGTGAGAAGGGTCAATGCCCCATCTACAACATCCACAAGGTGAGGGCAAGTAGCATAGCGACCCCTCGTTTCCCTTCCACACGATCAAAGAAGTTGTGAAGGGCTCAAGACCAAATAATATCTAGAGTTGCACAAAGTATAAACCCCATAATTTTCACTTCTTGCAAACAAAAAATATTTAACCCACAATTTGAAGTCAACAGTTGGTCGATAACATGTTTTATCTTGGGGTCACCAAGACCTCAGACATTCCATGAGGTCACTTTCATTAGAAACCTATGGCATTGTGTATCTTTGCCTCATAATCTTTGAGGTTTTGTTAGAGCATTAAAAGGGTTGTTTGAAGTGAGAGAGCAAATCACCCAGTTACTTAGGTTTATTTATTTTGATTGCTTGGACTAACAGTCATAATGAACCATGGTTTCCTTACCTTTAGAATGCAATAATGGTGATGGGGAGCGAGCTTTACAATTACCACCTCCTTGATGGCCCAAGCAAGGTGTGGCCCTTGTAGTAGACGTGACCTTAGAGGCTAGAGGGGCTTGTTGCTTATTGGGTTCAACGATGGCTGAAGCTTTAGCAATAAGCACCTTTTAAGGTAAAGTTTAGCCGCCCCAACATTTTTGTTCTCTCTTGTTATTTGGGTACAACCTCTTCACTTGTAGCTATGGTTTGGGGGTTATTGAGTGGGTGGGGCCATCATGGTTTCAACCTAGGACATGAGTGGGCAATCACTGATATGGTGGTTTGAGCTCTGACATTTGAAGTAGGTATTTGGGAGGTTAATGTATTGAACCATTTGGTTGATAACACTATACCCTACTCGAATGAGCATCGAATCTTTTAGGTCTTTTGACAAGTTCACTTGAACACAAATATGGTGCTGGGGCAGATAATGCTAAATAGTTGCTCAGGATCATGGAATATAAATCTCCCAAAAGAGTCGAGATGTGCTTTAGAGTTGGCCAGAATTGCATTGGGAATTCAATCTAGATCAGGCATGACTTTTGAATGACTTTGTCAGTCTAAAAGTCATGGGACCATACAAAGAACACATCCAAGATATTGTGATCAATGTTATCAGAATTGGTCCGGTGATCAGACCGATCAACCCCAAAAATGTCAAACTAGATTGGACTGGGAAAAAACCAGTTGACCAAAAACTACATAAAATTTTCAAATTTTGAAAAAAAAACTTATATATTCATGTGCATCCCATATGAATCCAAACCATTTATACACAAATATGTGAAGTTTCTCAATTATATAGCAAGTAAGAGTGCATATAACCAAAATAGCATCGAGTGAAATCCATCTCTGAACCAAAATACATCTACAAAGAGGCTCTAAATGCCCTCTAGAGTCCAAAAGAAATCGTGCTACAACAAATAACTACATATCATCAAAATCATTACCTATAGTAGGATCCTCATCATCAATGTCACCATCTAAGCATTAAAATAAGATACAAAAAGCTTAACATGACTAATAAGTGATTTTACTTGAGCGAAGGGTACATTTTTACTAGGGTCATGACAAAAGAGTTCAACAATCAATGCCACCAACATCAAGGTACATAGAGGGCTTGGTGCTCTTGGTTAAATGCCAGTTCCATACCCTCATACATGATAGAATCCAATGGAAATGTTGCAATCTTGGAAATCTTGAAATCCTGAAAACCGTTAATTCTGCTGAATTTTGAATGGGACCTAAAATTCTACTTTCTCCATATGAAGTCCAATGAGGTTGGAACCACTCTCAAACATCCTTAAACAATTATTTCTAATGTTAGAAATTTAAGTAATAGGATGAAAATGAAAGATAAAGAGAACGTCACTTCTAAGGATGAAAATGAAAGATAAAGGAGAATGTCACTTTTAAGGATGAAAATGAATGATAAAGGAGAATGTCACTTTTATTTTAAGAATGTAATATTACCATTAATTACTAGGGTTAGGTAATAGGCCCTAGGGTTAGTTAGTAGACCCCCCTCTATTAAACAATTCAAAATTAAAAAAAAAATTGAAATTTGCGGGTCCTAGATGCATCCGGTTTTGTATGTAACTGGCTGGTTCAGTATGGAATTAGCGGGTTCCTGTACAGAACTGGCTGGTTTGGTACTGAACCGGCCAAAAATGGTTTGGTGCCATCAGTTTGACCGGTTTCTAGAACGGTTTTAATAGCACTGATTGTGATAGATCCAAGTGCCTTGATGCAAATTTTCCATCCAATGGGTTGTGTCATGGAACTTAAACAAAAAAATTCTTTGGTTAGGCTGCAGATGTGAGTGTAGTTCCATCCATATGGCTCTCGCACCTCCCTAATCTTTCCTCATAGGCTTAGGAGGAACCCTCTTGACAAGTAACTCATGATGGAGCCCACTGAAAACTGACCACATAAAAAAATATATCCAGATTCTAAAAAATTAATATCAGGACAGGGATCATTACCTTGTGAAACATGTTTAGAACAAACTTTGAGGGAGACTTTGATGCCATAGTTGTTCTTTGGACTAGTCGCTGCCCTTATCAAAATGATAGCCTTTTCAAATTAAGAGGCCCTACAAGGCCCTCCACAGCCTTATGACCCTATGACTGTGAACTGATAGGGCAATTAGGGCTGTTTATTGTGAGAAGATGGGCAATGAAACCACTGCAGTCTTGAGAGATCACAGTCTCTCAAGTCCCTTCAAACCCTAGCTTTAAGTAAGTAAATTAACTTTAGATTCTTAAATGTGTTTATTATGCTGTTGAATTCTTGTTTTTCACTTGTTGATGCCTGACTGATTGTTATTATGCAAGCATTAACATTTAATCTAATAGTTGTTGGAACATAGTTAACTTAATCTCAAAAGTTCTCTCTCGAATTAGTAAATGGTCTGTCTCTACTAAGTTTAGGTTAATTTAATCTTTTTCCTAGTCCAACAAGATTGAGGTAGCTCTTCAGAGGAGTTCCATGGTTCATGGAAAGAGCAATATTGTTCATGAAATAGTTGGGTAGTAGCATCAGATTCTTTAGGAGGCTCTTATTTGACAACCCTTGCTTATTTGAGATTATTCCCTGATAATACTCAAAATTGCCCTTTGTGATCTGCCACAAAACCACCTAGGGAATTCAGGGTGCAACAACAAAAAACTAACCACTGTCACATCAGCTAGTTTTCTCATTTTGGGCTAGGACATGCTATCCTCAAAGATGGTATCCCTAGACAAACTTAAGATTGAAATTCAACGATTTAAGTATAGGGTGACAGGTGTGTTAGCTGATTGGGTGAATGGACAAAGAGAAGAAATTTGCAAGTTAGATTTATTATTCCCAATCCTTCGGATAAAGAAAATTGCAGAATGAAGCATAAGAAGTGAGAAATCCATCTTACTTGATTGAACATTCCACATAGAAGAGTAACTATGATGGTCAAAAGAGATCCTTGCATTACCAAACCAATTTACAATTCTCAAGTAAATTGATTCTTAGATTGACTTTTCAAGCTCTCCAAAATCAACCTTCTATGCTGCCGCAATATTTCCAAAGTGGAAAAGAAAATGTGAAAAGACAGTCATGGACAACCAATAAGAACAACCATTCATCAATACTTCTCACTGGCGTCTACATCACTTATATGATGGGCACGGGAGAGTAGGAGAGAGTACTAAAATGTCTCTCTAAATAGAATAATGTAATTCTCAAGTGGTGTGTTATCCATGCATGTGCCAAGAATAGGTGGATCTAAAGATACATCTCTAAGAGGCATGCATCATTGTAACTGCCAATTAGCTAATAATAGACAGATGTATCTCCTCTAAGTGTAACTCCTTCATGTGCTAATAATAACCTACACGAGGCTTCCTTATGTTGTGCTCCTTCATCTGCTGAAAATGGAATGTAATATCTATGCCATAAATGCATGCTTAGAGCTAAGTATAGCTCTCAAGTGGGTGTGCCCTCCCTTATGGTTTGCATGCTAACATGGAGCACACTATTCGCTGTCATAAATAAATGCTATCTGCCTGGAATAGACAGCAAACAATGCACCCTCATGTGTTCATAATATAATGAAAACAGGCCTGAAAGTAGGATCTCTAGATGCTGGACATAACTCTTGAAAAAGTTACACCTTATCTTTCGAGAGGAGTGCATGAAACATGCCTTAAAATAGTATTGACACTGGGCACGTTCCTGTTGAGATTTGGGTACCTTGGAAAGTGGTCCCCTTGTGTTTGTGAGCCTCTAAACACAAGAGAGAAATACTTTGTACCGTGTACCATGTACTTTATGTCTAATTTCACTTTGACTTGGGAGATTTAAGTCAAAAGTGAAATTTGGTCATTTAAGCCTAAAATGACTATTGATTCACTTTGTGGGTGAATTGAGGGACATAAAGTGAAACTATGGAAACTTAAGTAGAGTGGGTTTTGAGTTGAGATTCTTTTGTGATGATCTCAACCATTGATTAGGGATGAGATGAGATGATTTCATCCATCCATATTTTAGGTTTCCTTATGCTTCCTTAAGGAGGGCGCAAGGGCAAAGTTAGAGGCTCATTATTCCTTGTTATGTTCACCAAAAGAGTTGGGAGAGGAGCATGAGGATGAGGTTGGATGCATTGAGTGAGGAAAGCTTGGGCGCCCACATTAATGGTGGTAGCCAACAAGCTTAGTCCTTCATTTTGTTTGTGGAGCTAGTTCGTGCTAGGAGGAGGGCACACTTGAGGAGGAGGGCGCACAACTAGCAGGGAGGACTTGCAGAGGTTAGTTTACCTTGAGGACAGTTTCAGTGGAGAGCTATAGCACAAATTCAGAGTACTGTGTGAGGGTTTCTCCATCAGAGCTTCCAGTTGGCAGAGAGCTTCAATTCAGTGGTTTTGACAACTTGTGAGGAGGGTGCACCATCCTAGGGCGCATCTTCTTCATTTGGACTTGTGTTTCAGCTTGGTTCGAGCTGCTATTGTATCAAGTCCATCTGTTTATTATACTTGTTGTATTCCACCTTATTTTCTCCACATTTATACACTCAGATTCCAAACTGGTTTTCCCCGAGGGGGTTTTAAACTTTTATCCAACATCAAACATTAGGCATAATACCAACAAAAGGGAAAGCTTGATAAGAACATAACATTATTTTATTCGTGTGCTTGCTAGAAGGTTGATTGCACCATAGAACACAAGTACAAGAACTGGTGTAGTGATGATTCCTACACAATGACTTGAAGAGAGAGAGAGAGAGAGAGAGAGAGAGAGAGAGAGAGAGAGAGAATTTGCTGCTGCTGCTGAAGAAATCGACCCGGAACAATGAGGAGCCTCCAATATATAGAAGAGTGAGGGCGTATAGGTGTGGTAAAAATAGGAGGTGCATCATCTAAAAATAAGAGGGCGCATACATGAAAGGGAGGCACACATGAGAGAGGGAAAGTAAGTACACTTGCGAGGAGGCGCATGGGAAGAGATATAAGCATGTGAATGAGGGATGCGCTAAGGATGGAGGCGCATAAGTGGGTAAACAAGAAGTCTGAGAGGGGAGGACATGTAAAGGGGTGCACATGAGACAACAAAAAGGGAGTATAAGTGGAATGGAGAGATAAGTAGCCTACGTGAAAGAAGAAAAAGGGAGAGGAGGACATGTAAAGGGGTGCACATGGGAGAACAAAAAGGGAGTATAAGTGGAATGGAGAGATAAGTAGCACACGTGAGAGAAGAAAAAGGGACATGTGTGGGAAAACTTAAAGAAGGAAAGCGTGTGATGGGAGAGATAAGGGAGAGTGTGCATGATAAGAGAGACCATGCACAAGTGTGAGGGGAGAAGGGGAGTGAAATACATGTGCAAGAGTGGAAAATGGGGAGATGTGGCCCAGAATAGGGAGAGAGCGCATGGAAATAAGGAATAATGTGCATGGAGAATAGGGATAAAGAGAGTGCAAGAAAGGGGAAGTCCACCCTTAGTCAACTCTAGTTGCCAACACATCATACGCCTTGTTTTTCTCATGAAATACGTCACATATCCTCAAGAAGTGCATCCCATATGCTCATGCGATGATGGGCCACATGTCACACTTTGAGATTGCTATATGTTGAAATCTGAACCTGCCACTTGTCACCCTGCTTGGCGATAACGCCTACTATATATAGCCCTGCTAAAAATAGACATGCTAAAAATAGACATGCTAAAAATAGCAGTCTGGCCTAAAAAATAGGAAAAGTCCAAACATGTCTCGGACTACTGGGATAACCATGCCAAATATAATATGTCTAAACATAGAAACTGTTAAAAATAGAATCTTGTTGCATGTCAATGAAAATATACTCATCGGATTCAATTTTTAGTGGGGAATTCGAATACGTGATCAGAATCATCATTCGAGGCCTCGAACTCCAACTGCTAAAAATAGTAAATTGCTCGCATGTCATTCGGAAAAGGCTCATTGGAATGACGAGCTCAGAAGGACCGTGATAATGTAATCGATATTACCATTTAGACCTTCAATCTTTGTCTCCTAAAAACTATGGAATATGCTAAAAATAGTCATGTCTCTCTATTCATGAAAACCTGTGACAACTCCTGTCTCTGAAGCAAAGAACACTACTATAAACCAATCTTGTACTTGTACTCGTGTGGGAACCAACCTTGGCTCACACAAAAACTAACTCTAGGAAAAAATACCTGAATGGTAGTGAAATAAATCATGCTGGCTCTTAACCCTCGATATTTCCAAGTGAAAAATTCCAAGGGGTAATACCACTCTATACCATCTTGATGATCTCGTTATTGATCATCCAACCTTCTCCTCTTCTACATAAGGGCATAGATTCTACAACCGGTCCAAAGGGGTAGCAGATCCCTTTGCTAGGGAAGAGGAAGACACCTACATTAAGGTTATTCTAGAGATCCCAAACTCAGATACATAAGACTCCGAAGATGGGGGCAACAACATGATTATTCAGGGACTAATTACGAGATTAGAACTCATGGAATCATCAAACTTGGCATTATGGACGGAGGTTTGTGAACTTACAAACATGGTAGCCACAATTGAATAAGCGAACATATCACTAAAAAAATAGCTAAATGAAAATAAGGAGCAAGGCATCCTCCACCCTCCACCCCTAGCGACACCTTACACATAAATTCTCGATCTTAAAAACAAGGAGGAGGAGATCAGATCTCACGAGGCTGCCTTTAAACATGAAATGGAAACACATATCAACTCATGGGCATAGGTAGTTAGATACATAAGATAAGATAAGATAAATGTATTAATGTCCAACAAATGACCATTGAAGTAGGTCAATGGGATTGTTTTAGGTACAATGATGTCTACCTAAAGTGTGAGTGCTAAAATGGCTCCTATATAAAGGCAAGAAACAAAGAAGTAAAATAGCAATCTAATCTAAAAACCTAGAAGGAAAACTTCAAAGAATGAAAAGGCGACCTATGAGAAAGGAAGAAAGAGAGATGTGCAAGATGAGTGGCTCTTTAGCCTATAGCACTAGTGGTAAGAGGTTCTGGTCCAATGGAGCCATCTCACCTAGCATACGAGGTTGAATGGGGAAAACTCAAAATAGATGTCTCTTTGAAAGAAGCGGGCGAGGCACTCAAATGAGTGCAGTGCTGCTGCCTGGAAGGAAGGGCCCATTGCCGAGGTCTGGAAGATATCATGTGGCGATTGTACTAATTACTAGTATGAGGTCTGGTCTGGTGGTGTCGCTAGGCTCTTTAGATAGTCATGCATTTACTCGTACCAGAGGGCCTCTTGACGCCTTACCTCTTGAATGGCTTCTGGATGACTTTGCCACAAACAAGTGTTGTTTACACTTTTGGGATGGTTTTGTTTGAAATCATCAGTGGGAGGAAGAAGATAGAATTGTCCAAGCCTAGAGACATGGAGCTTTTCCATTCATGGGCAATTAGTATGATTGAGGAAGGGAAGATCATGAATGATGTTGATTCGAAATTTGAAGACCCAACAGACCATGAACATGAACAAGTGGAAACAATGATCAAAATTGTATTCTTCTGTATTCAGGAGGATGCAAGAGCAAGCCCTTCAATGAACGAAGTGATCCTAATGGTGGAAGGGCACACCAGAATAGAAGATCTGCCTCCTTGCATTGAGTTTTTGATGAGAACTTTAGATAGGATTTCTACTTGTCCATTAGTGTGGGATAACCCTTGCGTAGAAGGTACCCAGATTTTAATCCCCAGATTAGCGATGTATATTTCTAAATACAATGTATGACCGTGGGCCAAGCAAGGTAATATGTAAACATTGTACATTGAAAATAATAAAATAAAATACATCACCGACTTTAAACAACTAAGGACATAGTCATGGGGGCTAAGTTTCCACAAGAGAGAGCGGGCTATAGGGTGTCCAAGGGGAATTCCACATGCCTAATAAACCCAAGCCACTTTTTTGAAATATTTTGTTATTTAATATTTACCTCCTTTGACTTATCAAAACCAATCATTGAATGCGTGTAAGAGGTTGGTGGAAAAGTCATCTCACCTAATTATTGAAGAATGGGAAAGTACACTCATGATGAGAATGGTGTGTAAGAGGTTGGTGGGGAGGTCATCTCACCTAGTAATTGAAGCATGGGCTGTGTACAATCAACTTAGGGAAGTGCAAGAGTCAAGCATGCATGGGAAAGAAAGAAAATGAAATTTGAGTAGAAGAGAAAGCAGTTTTACAGTTGAGGAGAAGAGAGTTCTAGTGCTAGGAAAAAGGGAGGCAACTATAGTGGGTGTTGAAGACAACTTGATGAAGATGGAAAATGCATGGAGAAGTAGGTTGTTATGCTTATGAGTGAAATGTGTTGAGAATTTACCCAAATGAGCATGCGAGCATGCTCTTGTGAGCACTCATGTACAACTGAAATTCCTAGAGTCATTAGTTGAGAGATTTTTTGGCTAACATGTGCTGGAGCCCCAGCGGGAAGGGGGATAGCTTAAGGGACTGCGTGGTAGAGAAGGGGATCCCATTTCTTGGGGTTGTGTAGGTTGAGTGGAAAGAGAGTTGGTGGATTGGAATTGCTCTAGGAGTTAGCTTACTGGGAATTTATTGGGTATTGGGTTGTTGAGTGGGCAATAGCCAAGCATAGGAACCATTATTTCTTGTAAATTCATAGCCCCAACTTGGGGGTGACCTGATGTTGAGAGAACTAGAGCAACAGAGTCTATGGGGGTGGAACGTCTGTCGTTTATAGCCAATTGTATAAATATTGACTAAGATAAGTATTCTAGTCACTGCTTTCATTTATAGTTGTAATGCTATGCTTTATTACGATGTTTTGCTACTGCATTTTATTCTGTGTTTTGAATGTTTAAATGTTGTGCATGCCTAATTATTTGCTTTCACGAATTTTAAAGCAATTGGGTAGTTGCATGAGCTTTTTTATCTTGCTAGATGTGTTTATTTTAATGGGTATTAGAGTATTTCATTTTTACATGGTAATGGGTACATTACAGTTTGGTATCAGAGCCTTGGTTTCAATACCGGCTTGCACGGGTCTGCTATAGGATAACAAAGTTTTTCTTTGTGTTAAGTTGGGTAAAATCCTCAAGTTTTGGTTTGTAATGGGGTTATTTGGTGTGGGGGTCATGTTGGCAGTGAAGTCGATGAACTCGGCTCAAGAGGTCGAGTTTATGGTTTATGCGACAATCACGAGCTCAAATTTCGGATAAATGACTAAGTGTTGAAAGATAGATTTTTGGGAAATTTTACGTATCGCATGAAAATAAGTTTTGTGTGATATAGTGTGTATCGTATGAAAATATTCTTACATCATTATTGCCCAGGAAGATGGTCAAAGATATAGAGAATTTTCTTGAAAATTTGAAGAGTTTTGTGTATCTGCACACAAATAATTTTGTTATGATGCAATGTATCGTGCCATTTGGGAGATAGAAGTTTTCCCTAAAAAAATTGTGTCTAGAGGAAACACAAAAATGACAAAGTTGGCAAATCCAGATTGATGTAGAATTTGAAGGGAGCATTCGATTATTGATCTGGAAGTTGTCGTGTACTCACAATCAAGAATATTATTAATGCCTAATATAAAAGTTATCCTGGTTCTCGTTAGATTTTCTTCTATCAATGGAAGAAAATGGCCTGTCAGTGAGATTACACAAGTGAGAAAATGGCATAATTGAGTAGAAAGGGAAAATTCAGAAGGCCATAACTTTTAGCCCAAAACCCAGAATGAGGCACAAGTACAATCGTTGGAATGCTAATTCAGATGTGACTACGTCTAAAGGATTTGAATTTGGATTAGTACATCAAGATTCTTCATAAATGTAAATGAAGAAGGATCTATAGCCTAACTAATAATTTATTTTGATATGCATAATTTCTAAACGTAATTGTTGCATGCACAATTTTGCATAATTAAGGGTATAGGTAGAACATATCAGGTTCATAAATGATGACTAGAGAGATGGATGATGCACAAGGTTCTTACAACCATGAAGATGAAATTAGAGGGTTGCATATCTACTCGGTAAATGCAGAAATATAATCCAATGGACATAGAAGCAGGGTGGAGTTTGTAGAGTTGGTTCAAACAATGAGGAGTTTGTAGACGAAAGTGCAAAGCTAAAGAACAGATAGTGAAATGTTGATAAGAGTTCAGGAGGAGCAGAACCAAATTAATACTCAACTGTTATAGAGTCTGAATAAATTGCAAAGACAAATCAATAAAAATTCTAGCATAAAAGATGCACCCAATATAAGACATGTAGCAACGCTTAGATCTCGTGATAGGAGGGATGATCCCAGGGGATCTAGGCACTCAAGAAGTGTTAGTAGACATCCTCATTCCCCTAGACATTCAACCATAAGAGAACACGTATTTTCAGAATCAGAGAGCAGCCCAAGTATGTCTCCTGCCAGACATCAGAGGAGGAGGCCTGAATTTGGATATTTTGCAAGGAGAGCTCAGGGAGCTCAAGCCACCAAATTTTGATGGAGAGCATGGGAAGGCCAAAGATGTCGAAGCCTGGATGTTGGGCATTAAAAAATATTTTTAGCTGCATAATTATTTATCAATTTGGAAGCAAGAATTGCCATATACCATCTTCAGGGAAAGCTTCCATGTGGTGTGGCCAACTGAAGCAGGTCAAGCATATTAAGGAGAAGAGAATTTCTTGGAAATAGATCAAGAGATACTTCTAGCAATAGTACTTGTCAGAGCATTATTATGACAAGAACATGCAAGAATTCTTTGAGCTCAAACTAGGAAGCATGACTATGGAAGAGTATGAGAGGAAGTTCTTGGAGCTCTTGAGGTATGTGGATTTCATCAAGGATGAGAATGTGAAAATTCAGAGGTTCTTGAGTGGGTTGTTATCATTCTACAAAGATAAAATCCAGTTTGATGAGCCTAGGACTTTGGCGGAAGCCAAAAGGATAACTAATTATTTGTATGAGCAGAATAAGGGAAGGCTGACTTTTCAAAAAGCTTGGTATGATAAGAAGAAAGGTGAGATGGATTAGAGGAAAAAAGATTTAAGTTGCCTTTCTTTAGGAACGAGTCTCAAGCATAACAACAAGGGCAACCAACACAAGATGAACCTAAGATGACAGATTCCTCGGGAAGAGACCAAGACAGTAATCCATTATGTTGGAGATGTGAGGAAGACCACATGTATAAATATTGTCACCACAGAGGAGAAATGATGAGCATCGTTGACAACATTCAGGAGATGGATACAGTGGAAGACATGGGTAGGAGCGTGCCAAGGATATATATAACTTTGAACAACATACAAGTTGACTATAAATCCCACATGACTGAGGTGGAAGGTATGATTGATAATCAACCCATAACTATTTTGATTGATTTTGGAGCTAGTCATAGCTATATAGATCCTATTCTAGTTGACATATATAAATTGAAGAGATGTAAGCATGAAAAGTCTTGGTTGGTTTAGCTAGCCATGGGAATTGACAAAAGAATTGATGAACTTGTCAGGGACTGCCCAGTGAACATGACTAGAGTCAACACTAAGGCAGATTTGAACATCACACCACTTGGGTCGTACGATTGCTTAATTGGTTGATTGATTGGACAAGCATCATGTTATCTTAGAATGCTACAACAAGGCTTTCACAGACCTTGATGAGGAAGGGAATTCCAAGATAGTTCAAGGTATTCCAAGATCTATATCTGTCAGAGAGATTTCAACATTGCAGCTAAAAAGAAGTTTTAGGAAAGGGTGTCAGATATATGCAACAAATATGGAAGAGTTGGCCAAGGAAAAGGAGCCAAATATTGAAGATTATCCAGTCTTGAAGGAGTATGAAGATGTGTTTGGGGAATTGCCATGATTGCCACCAAAGAGAGACGTTGACTTCTCTATTCATTTGATGCTTGGAGCTGCTCCAGTGTCCAAGATTCCCTTCAAAATGAGTACAATAGAGTTGAAAGAGTTGTAGGTGCAACTAGAAGTGTTGTTGAATGGGTACATACACTCAAGTGTCTTGCCTTAGGGTGCCCTAATGCTTTTTGTGAAGAAGGATGGAACTTTGAGGTTGTTTATTGACTTTAGATAGTAGAATAAGGTTACTGTAATATAAAGTATCCTTTGCTGAGGATTGATGACCTTTTTGATCAGCTAAAAAGAGCAAAGATATTTTCCAAAATTGACCCTAGGTTAGGTTACCATCAAGTGAGAATCAAAGAAGAAGGTACTAGCAAGACAACATTTCGTACAAGGTATGGCCATTATGAGTTTGTAGTGCCATTTGGTTTGACAGATGTGCCATCTACTTTTATGTGTTTGATGAATGGATTCTTCAGAGGTTACCTTGATAAATTTGTTATTGTCTTCTTGGATGATATTCTTATCTCCTCCGAGACAAAGGAGGAGCATGAACATCATTTGAGGTTGGTGCTACAAGTGTTGAGAGATCACCAATTGTATGTCAAGTTGAGCAAGTCCACTTTTTATCAAACATAAATCCATTATTTGGGCCACATTGTCTTAGAGGAGGGCATAGTAGTGGATTGAAAGAATATTGAGGCAATCAAAGGATGGCCTAGACCAAAGAACATTTCAAAAGTAAGATCATTAATGGGTCTATTTGGCTATCGCAGGAGATTCATTGAAGGTTTCTCTAAGATTGCACATCCATTTTGTTATCGCACAAATTGTAGGTTGGGCAAAGCCAGACTCAATCCACAATAGTGGGACCACTACGGGAGAGTTTACCCACTGTCAGCTTGGATAAAACCTCCCCTTTCTTTAGTGAAGGAAAAATCCTACACAAGGGGGGAATCCTAGGTGACCCTAGGGGGAATGCAATGAGATAATGAGGAAATGAGAAGGACACCCCTATGGCCAAAGTCAAAAGAGGCTTTTAGACATGGAAAAGAGCTCTTGGAAGGTGGAAGATGGTTGCCAAGGTTGTATCCCTGCAAAACAAAGTTAGAACACCAAAACAAGACAATATAGTGCGATATTAGCCTCAAAACCTAAGGGGAATCAACGAGAAAAGCTTGCTGTCCCAGAACTGCAGCATATATCAGATTTACAACAGCAAAGAACAAGTTATAACAGCTACACAATTAATCATCAAAGTCATCTAATGATTGTTGGATAATTACGCCCAAAACATGTAGGTAATATTCCAATACTTAAGTTCAACTTTTGATGGCAAAATAGGGCTGCAAAATGAAGTTATCAGCAAAGTGTTAGGGAAGCCTTATGGCTGTAGCAAGGAATTGCTACAACCTTGAGATCCAACCACAAAAAATGACAAATAAATCGAGGAAATGATAGCCAATAATCAGTAGAACAATGATTTAGGTTTACAAGCAAATTTTAGCAGTGGACTAGAGAGCAATGAATGAAAACGAGAGTTTTCTGCAGCCCTAATGGCTGTAGCATTTATTTATAACAGCAATAAGAATTACTTGGCTAAGCAAAACGCCCTTAGGGCACAAGAGTGCCTTGAACATGAAGAACAATTTCCAACTTAGACAATTACTAAATCTCTACTTTTCACATATACCAATGCAATGATTTTATTTCTCCAATGCAAGTAGATGAGTGCCTAGTTCATTGGGTTATGGAGTCTTGGGTAGAAGAGTTAGATCTACTACTTCTCTAGGGGTATAAGCCGTTTTCCTCCCTAGAGCAAGCAAATCTAACAAGGTAAATCTAGGAGGGTGTAAGCCCTTTTACTCCTCCTAGCAACCTTGATAATAGCTTATCCAATAAAAATTATGATGGACTTGGTGGAGGTCCTCCAAGGGTTTTAAAGAAGAATAACCTTGAAACAAGAAGAAATTACTAACCATATGCAGAAAATTCCTTACCAATTCCAAAAGAAAGCATGTAAAACCCTTATCTACCAAGAATATGCCATCAACATGCAAGAGAGAAGCCTCCAAGAAGGTAGCGCACCACTTTATGCATCCATAAGCAAGTAACAAGCATCCATCACAGAAGCACAAGAGAGAGATATAGCAAATGCCCAAAGAGGGCGAAAATTTCAGCCAAGTCTCTCACTCAAGAGAGAATGAGTTATAATGAAATGAATTTATCCTTATTTATACAAAACCTCTAAAAAGTGTTTGTCCACATTTAGTTAGGGTAAACCACAAAATAAGGGGGCCATCCCCCTTTATTTTGCCCCTTTATAAAGTAATTTGATTTTGATTTTAGAATTTGCACAAAAAGAAACCCTAAGGGTGACGTCAACCCCTTCTAGGGTGATGTCTTGGTACTTTTGGCAAGTTGTTGAGCAACAAGAGTAAGTCGTTGAGCCTCCAAAGGATTTCCCTTCATGTGCTAGGGTCTTCTCCATGGTGCAAAGGGTTCTCCTCATCTCAAGGTGCCGAGTGTCCATCAAATCATCATCACCACTATAAACCCTAGCCTTAGTCAAGATGTCAAGCCCCAAAAGTGTGGTGTAAGGCCTCCAAAGGTAAGTCGTTGGGCTAGATAGGGCTAGGTGTTAGCTCCAAGGTCTTCTCTCTAGCCTCCAAAGGCAACGTCCAACCTCTGTCTTGCCCCCAAAGTTTGGGTCATGGCATCCAACCTGTGGGCTTCCTGCCCCAATGAAGGCCCAAGCTGGGCTTGTTCCTTCAAAACGTCCATCAGATAAGGTCTTACAAAGACAAATGAGTGCACCCTCCAAGGGTCTCAAGTCATATGTATCATGGCAAGTAAAATCACATTTAATACAAGAGCCACCTAAACATGTGCATTAAAACTACTTCATCAAGTTAAACAAGTGCTCAAAGACCCTATGCAATTTACCAAGTTTAGGTATGGGAGGGTTGTCAAGGTGACATATTGGGTGAGTCATTCCTTAAGTCAAGGAGTGTTTTGTAGGTGGATCCCTCTCTTAGTCATGTGGAGAAGATAAAGTGAATGGGGGTAAGACTTTTGGGCATGGGGTTCATGACATACAAGGGTTCGTATTGTCTCATTTATGGGTGCCTTTGTAGAGGGTGTGCTGCACCTTCGTTTTCAATGCATCCTTTTTCCAAGCCCATTTATTTGCCATTAATTAATTAAAGTCCATAACAATTGGGTACTTTAAAAGGGTTATATAAGACTTGGGAGGCAGTACCACAATGTGACTTGAAGGGGAGAGGTACACATAGTGCCATAGGGGCAAAGCAAAGGTTGTAACACACTTGTGTAGATCCCTCAACAAGTGGGACGTTTATATAATATGAATTTGTTTCTTGCAGGTCTTTGATTTTTTAGGAGAAACGTTTCATCGTTCTCAATACCTCTTTGGGTGAGCATCTGGAAGGTTATCGTTTGGATTTTATCTTTTGCCAGCTACATTCCCTCTAGGCCTTCAGCCCCTTCTTTCCATGAAATGAGGTACAATCCCTTCTTGGGTTAGTACACCCGAAAATCCAAAAGATAAGGAGATGAAAAGGATGAAGTGTGAAAAATGATAAGTATGATTTAGAGTGGCACGATGACTCGTCAAGGGGACCTCCCAGTAGCAAATCCATTCCCAAGGGTGACCACTTACTATGGCACAATGTCAACCACCAAGGTGAAGCAGGGCAAAGAGCATAATTTCCAAACATAAGTTCTATAATCAAAAGCACCTTTAAATGCAACATACTCAAATGCCTCAAGTATTAAAGTGACACTTACCACAATACCTGACTTGTAACTCATGGAGCAAGACCCATTGTCATCCGAAAGCAAGCTGATGTGGTGAATGCCATCGTGACGAATCTAGGATGTGTGGTAGTGAAGTAGGTCTCTGTCTGTGCATTTGGACGTTGTCAGTCATCTGTCTCTCGGTACTCCATGTCCCTAACCTGATTGCCTCGAGATATCATCTCATTAGTTATCCCTAGAAACTGGGGATAACACAATCAATTCACTACAAAAGAAGGGAATAAAATTTGAATGGACTACCAAATGTGAAGAAAGTTTCTAGCACTTGAAGAAATTATTAACCAGTGCACCGGTTTTAAGAATTGCAGATTCCAATGAGGACTTTGTTGTGTGCACAGATGCATGTAAATAAGTACTCGGTGGAGTTCTTACCCAAAATGGGCATGCTATTTGCTATGAATCTAGGAAACTAAAGGAGCATGAAAAAAATTATGCTACATATGACTTGGAGCTTGCAACTACTATTCATGCGTCAAAGATGTGGAGGCATTATCTCATGGGAAGAAAATTCGAGTTGAGGATAGGCTAAAAGTTTTGAAATACTTGTTTGAGCAGGAAACACTTAATGCTAGGCGAACTAGATGGTTGGAATTTGTAAGTGAATGACTTTGCCATCACGCACATCAAAGGAAAAGAGAATAAAGTGGTTGATGCACTTAGCTGGAGGGTGCATGAAATGCATGCTATAACCTTTTGTATGTATGGCTCATATTTGAAAAGCAGAAGTTTGGAAGTTATAGCATGAGACATATCTAGTGTTTCTAAATGGGTCTCATGCTATAGCAACACATGCTTGCAACCCAAACATTTAGAAACACATGCTTGCCCACTCTAGATATGTTTCATGCTATAACTTCTTTAAGGGTCTCATGCTATAACTTCTATAGGGTCTTTAAGAGTGGGCAAGCATGTGTTTCTAAATGTAAAGGCTAAAAGGAGCTCGTTGAAATTGGGAAGTTGCCCAAAGGTGGCAGTGGGATACTGTGCGCTGTTTGAAATTCTAGAAAGAATAGGCCTAGTTGCAGACATGCTTGCATTGCCTGCATCCATGATAATTCATAATGTGTTTCATGTGTCTTTATTGAAGAAGCATGTGCTTGATCCTAACCACGTGATTGATTGGACTATGATTGTGGTGGAGCTCGAAGGGGGCTTTCGGGTGGAGCTAGTGCACATATTGGACTGGAAATTCAAAGTGCTCAGGAACCAAGCCATTGGCTTGGTAACGATCCAATGGACTTGCTATGGTCTTGAAGATGCCATGTGGGAGCACGAGGAGGTCATGCAGAGGGAGTAACCGTAGCTTTTTGCAGATTTTGAAGAAATTTGAATGTACATTTATACACAAGTGTACAAAGACTCCATTTTTTGCAGCTGGAGTTCCTAGAGCCACAACTCTGAGACTTTTTGTCCAGCTTGAGCTAGAGCCTTGGAAGCGAAGTGGGAAGGCTTGAGGGATTGCAATGTAGAGAAGGGGGTACACTTCTTTGGGTTGTGTAGGTTGAGGGAAATGAGAGTTGCTGGTTGGAATTGTTGTAGGAGCCATTAAATTGCAAAGTTATCGAGTACTGTGATGTAAAATTTTGTATATATGAACATGTACACTAGTATGGTGATGTGCATCGTGGATGGTGCAAAATGTAGGGGGAGGGGAATATAGCACCTTAGATTTTAATCCCCATGTTAGTGATGTATATTTGTAAATATGATCTATAGCCGTGGGCCAAGTGAGGTAATATGTAAACATTGCACATTGAAAATAATAAAATAAAATACATCATCGACCACAGACAGTTAACGACAGAGTCATGGGGGCTAAGTTTCTACAAGAGAGATGGGGCTAAAGGGGGTCCAAGTAAAATTCCTCATGCCTAATAAACCTAGGTCACTTCTTGGAATTATTTTGTTTTTCAATATTTACCTCCTTTGACTTATCAAAATCAATCATTGAATGCATGTAAGAGGTCGGTGGGAAAGTCATCTCACCTAGTTATTGAAAAATGGTGAAGTATACTCATGATGGGAATTGTGTGTAAGAAGTTGGTGGATCTCACCTAGTTATTGAAGCATGGGTTGGGTACAATCAACTTATGAAAGTGTGAGAGTCAAACATGCATGGGAATGAAAGAAAAGGAAATTTGAGTAGAGTGTAATTTTACAATTGGGGAGAAGAGAAGAAAAGAGAGTTCTGGTGCTGGGAAAAAGGGAGGTAGCCATAGTGGATGTTGAAGACAACTTGTTGGAGCTGGAAATGCATGTAGAAGTAGGTTGTTATGCCTGTGGGTGATCTCTGTTAAGAAATTACCCAATTGTGCGTGTGCGGATGCTCCCGTGAGCACGTTTGTACAACTGAAATTCCTGGAGTTCCCAATTGAGAGATTTCATGGCCAACCTATGTTGGATCCCTAGAGAGAAGGGGGATAACTTAAGGGATTGTTTGGCAGAGAAGGGGATCCCATTCCTTGGGTTGTGCAGGTTGAGGTGAAAGAGAGTTAGTGGATTGGAATTGCTGTAGGAGTTAGCTTACTGGGTATTAGGTTGTTGAGCGGACAATAGCCAACCATAGGAACCATTCTTTCATGTGGATTCGTAGCCGCAGCTTGGGGGTGACCTGCTATTGAGGAAACTGGAGAAACAAAGTCTATGTTTGGGTGGAACATCATTCGTTTTCAACCAATTGTGTGAATATTGACTAAGATAAGCGTTCTAGTCACTGCTCTTAGCTACAATTGTAATGCTATGTTTTGCTGTTGCATTTTGCTTTGTGTTTTGAATATTTAAATGCTGTCCTGTATGCTTAATTATTTGCATTCATGGATTTTAAATTTATTGGGTACTTGCATGAGCATTTTTATCTTGTTGCACACATTTATTTTAATGGGTATCTGAGTGTTTTATTTTTGCATGGTAATGAGTACTGTTGTCCCCTAGCCTAGGGATAACTAAGGAGATCACATCTCGAGGCCCACAAGTCTTAGACATAGAGTACTGAGAGCCAGATGACTTGAGCATGGCCCCAGAGGGCCCCTCTTTTCTTCAGTGCAGTCCATTTATCACCAACAACAGTATCCATCCCATCAACCTAGTCTTGAAGTAGCGGTTGGTCTTGCTCCATGAGGTAATGAGTTCGGGTATCATGGTATGTATCACTCCGATTTTTTGAAGCACTTGAATATGTTGTATTGAATCCTTCTTCATTTCATGACGTTTGCTTGGAAATTATGATCTTTGCCTCATTCATACTTGGAGGGGTGACATGATGCCCTAGTAAGTTGATTTCCCTTTAGGATGGGTTGCCATTAGGTGGATCTGTGAAAAGTCATCGTCCGTCCCTCCATACTTACCACTTTCCATCTTTATTCCTTCCATCTTCCCTATCCTTATTTGGGCGTTGGGATTGGCTACGCTAGGAAGGGTTGTACCTTGCCTTGTGGGAAGAAGGGGCTAAAGGCCCAGAGGGTAAAAGTAGCTGGCAAGAGTTCAAAGCCAATGTTGAAACCTTTGAGATGCTTCGCTCATGGATCCCCGAGAAAGCAGTGAAAGGCTTCTCAGTAAGAAAAGGGGACCCATAAGATGCATTAACACTAAAGTTGCTAGTTGATGGATAGGAGGTCTCATCATAAGCCGACCTATTATGACCATGGGCATGTAGTGGTATGACACTACCACCTATCTGGCCATCAAACCAGGGTAGTGGCTCTTGGTGGCATAGCCAAGAGAAAGGGGGTCTCATCACGAGCCAACCTTCTCATTTCCGTGAAGTGTTTGTGGATAACGCTGTCACCTCTGGTCATCAAGCCAGGACAGTGGCCCTCAACTTTTCCCTTGAAAGCAAAAGATGAAAAGAAATAAAGCTAAGAATAAAAGGCAATGAATGGGCTAGGAAACAATTGCATTCATGACAAGGTGTAACTTGCCCTCTACAAAAGCACATTTCCCTGTTATTACATGCACCCCATGCCCAAACACTTACCCCATGCCACCTCATACACTTACATTGCTTGGATTAGATCCCACCTGAGAAACACCCAAACTTAAGGGAGATTAGCCCAATAGGACGCCTCGAGACCTTGTCCAAACCTAACTTGTCAAATTGCATAACGTCTTTGAGCATTTGTCTAGGTTAAGGGGGGTTTGATGCACATGTTTGGGTAATTTAATTATTGGATGTGATTTACATGCTATGATCCCTGTGACTTATGAACCCCTAGAGGGTGTACTTGTTGTTACTATAGGAACTTGCCCGGTGGACAGGTACACATGAGGGAATGATTAGCTTAGACGTTCATGGGGGCTTAAAGCCCACAGATGGATGTTGCAACCCCAGTCAGGGGTAAGAAGAAATTGAAGATTTGCATCGGAAAAAAGAAGGACGTTGTCTTTGGAGACACCTTGGCAAACCTAGACCCAGGGGGACCTTGTTCTTCCACATGGACGTTGGCCCTTGAGGGCCCTAGATGTCACCATCATTACCCTAAATGTTATCCAGAGCTAGGGTTTTCATTTTAGAGGCATTTATGAGCCTGGTGGCACGTGTGGGTATCATCTGGGGCTTCTGGAGGCCAAGCGTCCCACATTTCTAGCTCAAGGTTCCACCTATGGGCCTCAATGTCACCCTAGAAGGGCATGACGTCACCCTTGGAGGTGTCTTTAGATGCAAATTAATTTTAATTATGTCAAATTTGAATTTTGTTGTAAAATGGCCAGGTCGGCCTTATTTTTACCTGAAAATTAATTAAAAATCAAAATTTTGTATAAATAAACATAAAGTACTCTCATTTTTACATCATAACTCACCTCTCACAAGAGGGAGGACTGAAATTTTCGCCCTAAAGGGGTTATTGGCTGAAATCACCAAGGCACACTTGCTTGGAGGCTATTTTGGATCATTTCTTGATGAACTTTTGGCAAATCTAGGGTTTTTGTGCTTGATTATTCTTGGTGAAGTAAGTAAATCTGCAATTTTCATTTCATGATAAATGTGTATGGTATGTTTACTTGTTCATATGTAAGATTATGAAAATGCTTGCTTGAAACCCTAGGAGTAAGAAACATAAGGTGCTTCTTTCTTGCTCTTTATTTTGCTAGTTTTACTTAAGAAGATCTTGTCTAGACAAACTTCTAAAGCCCTAAAGTTCTAGCACTTTAGAAGCTTTGTCTAGTTCTTATTGCATTAAATATTTTTCAAGAGTTGAAGGATAGGAGAAATTGCTAGGGCCTAGAAGTGCCTACACCCTAGTTGAACCTTCTCTTTGAGGCTTGGTGCTTGAGAACTTAAGGTACTACTTCTCAAGCTTCCACCTTGTTATCTTTTAGACAAGTATAATCATTGTTATCTCTCCAAGTTAATGTGCTGATATAATTGACTTCATAAACCCTAAAGACACTAGTCTCTTGTCTCTCTTTTGTTGGAAGGTTGATCAAACACTCAAAGACTATTCTTTTAATCTACTACTAACTAAATCTAACACTAACCTAGCCTAGACAACTAATTTACTTGCTGCTGTTATAAATCACTGCTACAACCATCTTAAAGCAGCAAATTTTCTGCATCATCTACATTGAATGGTAGCTAAACACTTCTAAAATAGCTTGTGACATTTGATTATCATTCTACCTAGTAAATGCCATCTTTTCATTGTCTTTTCAAACAATTCTGAGGCATATTTCTTGCAGCTGTTACAAAATACCTTTTGCTGTTGTAAACTTTCATTTTGCTGCAATTTTACATCAGCAAGCATATATTTCATTGGTTTATTGTCTTATTGAAGCACTAATATCATTTTGTACTTAAAATTGCCATAAGTTTGCTTGTTGTCTTGTTTCGGACAGGTACACTTCACCCATTAGATTTTGCTTCATCTCTTAAGACATAAACTCAACAAGACCTTTTGACTAGAGTGACCATTGAGAGGGGGGTTATCTTTGCATCCTTGCTTTAGTTTCACCATCCCTTTAGGTCACTAGGGATGTCTCCCTTGGGGTAGTTTTACCCTACTCCTAAATAGAAAGGGGTTTCCTATTAAGGTGACAGTGATAGGTCACCCCCTTGTTACGCCAATCTTGTTTCACTTGCCTTGGGCTTTGGGAAAGTACAGATTGCACGATAACATGTACATTACACATTTCTTGATTAGAGAAATAGATACAAGGTCATTCATGATATAGCTTGGGGATTGACATTTTTGCATGCCAAGTCCAGGGATGGGATTCTTCATTAGGATATGAAGCCTCAAAACATTTTGGTGGTTGAGAATTTTGGAGCCAAGCTCATAGATTTTGGGTTGGCCAAGATAATGAATAGGGTTCTTAGTCATGCCTTTACTTGTACCAGGGGAGCTCCTGACTACCTATCTCTTGAATTGCTTTTACATGCCTTTACCACAAACAAGGGTGATGTTTACACTTTTGGGATGGTTTTGTTAGAAATCATTCGTGGGAGGAAGAAATTAGACCTGTCCAAGCCTAGAGACATGAAGTTTTTCCCTTCATGGACAATTAGTATGATTAAGGAAGGGAAGATCATGAATGTTGTTGATTTGAAAGTAGGAGATACAGTAGACAGTGAATGGAAACAAGCTGAAACAATTATCAAAATTGCTTTCCTCTGTGTTTAGGAGGATGCAAGAGCAAGCCCTTCAATGAATGGAGTGATCGTACTGCTGGAAGGGCACACTGGAATAGATGATCTGCCTCTTTGCATTGAGTTTTTGATGAGAACTTGATATAGGATTTCTATTCATTCATTAGAGTACGATAACCCTTGCACAGAGGGTACATCAACAAGTTTTGCATCACTGCATACATGGATGCTACCATGGTACCTTCTATGCTAACGTTTACAAGTTTGAAGGTTGCCTCTTTGGAAGTTCTCATGTAGATAGTCATCACAATTCAATGCAATATCCTCGTTGGTTCCTAAATAAAACCCCAACAACACTAAATACATGTTTTCTCCAGTATAGTTCATAAATTGTCTTCTTTCACGGTTTATGAAATGACAGGTGTTGCAATAACTTTACAATCAAAGCTTTTTTATTATTTCATTGGTCCATAAAAAGTTCTTATAGAATGGAAAGAGTATGAAGTTGGTGTTGATGTGATGTATACAATATTAGCTGGTCTAGCTGCCTAGTCATGCTATTCAAAATCTCTATGTTTTAAATATTTTAGATTCCAAATAAATCTGAAATCTATGGTAGGATTTTAATTTTGTATACCTTGAATGGGGATGGGTTGGATTGGAGAAGGTATTTGGGAACTTAAGTGGTGGATTTAGAGTGCCCCTACTCGTTCTAACTCCTCCAATTTGGTGGATGTTTTTCTAGCATTAGTTTTTGGTCTACTTACATGTGTCCCACCTCATTGCTTTCCTTTGCCTGTTAGTTTCGTCCCTCCATTTAGTGTTGTTTTTTGTTTTATTCCGACAAAGCCAATTTTTTCTTTTGTCTTTTTTGCATTGTTGCCCCATTGCCTCCATCGCAATTTTTTACATGTCGGGATTCCATTGGCTTTTTTTGTTTTGATTTTATGTACTAATTTTCAATTTTGTTTTAAGTGTGTTTGATATACCTTGTCTTCCGTGTCATCCCAATTGCTCTTTTTTTGGAGGGCAGGTTCGTGTCGAACACTGGGGGCACCATTGTGTGATATCGAACACTGGTGTTGCCATTGCAAGTGGGAGAACATAGATAGACTCGGTTCGTATGCTTGTTTGTTGGATCTAAGGGTCGATGCACAAATTGGCAGTGTTTGGCTTGAGAAACAACACACTCTTCCCTTGCATTGCTATATAGGAAATCCAATAATCACATTGTAGCATAGGGTCATTCGCTTGACCCCACTATGCTTTACACCTGTTCTAAAAGATACAAGATCTTGCTCATATGATGCCGGCGGAAAAACATAAGAAAGGTGGAAATTAAAGAGTCCAAATTCATTTGGTTGTGTTATGCCATGCTACTCTAAAATACCTGTCGCATATGTACCCTCCTACATTGATTTTGCAGGAATGTAGTTGTGCTATACAAACCTTTCTATAATATTCCAACAAACAGAAGAGCATGCCATTTTTTTGGAGCTTTTAATATCTTGTTTGGTAAAAAGATATATGCTTTAGGTCTTGGACATGAGTTGAAGAGGTTTCTCATGGTAATGTATCACACCTTCGCCCTTTTCTCTTGTTTTATATTGAACACTACTTGCTTTCATGCGTTGTCCAAGATAAGTAATATCCATCAGTTCTCCTACAGATCATGGACAAATCAAATGCATTTTCCTTAACGTTCTCTATCTCATGATTATTATGCAATATATATTTAGATAAAGCTTGACTTGTCATCTCTATCATTTCCCTTGTAATTTTCTGCCTTCCTTGAGCCTAAAGTGCTTTTCTTTTTCAAAGGCTTAGCAATAAACATGATTGGAGATTACCTGAAAAAATTCCAATGGTTCATTAGATTTTGAACTTCCCAATCCCCAATTGAATTTAAAAATAAAATATTTCAAACTCTTCACCTTTTACAACGTACTTTTTGTACCTTTAGGGGTAATTGCTAGTTTAAGTTCACCCATGCTAAGTTGAACTCCATATAGCACTACCTTTTTATCGTTGATATTTTCTAGATAGGCAAGGAATTGAGTTGAGTGACTTTGAAACTCTTGAAGGTTAGTGTACATTAGCGCCTGAGTGGTACTAAGTTCATCTTAGAGTTCAAAAGTTCAAGCGTTGAACTCAAGTAGGTTAGTCATATTTGCCTTATAATGAGCCACCTCTTGTTTCGGTTGCTCTATCTTCTACTTGTAATCTTCAATTTCCTTTGCCATGCTTTTGATGTTGAATTTGGAAGCTTGGAAAAGGGAAACCTCTGTAGAAGTTGTGGCAATGGGGTTAGTTCTTGTCTTTTCCATCTGTGGGGTTTCGATGGTGATCGTGAGCTCGAAACTCCTTATAGTTTGAGAGTTTTGTGTGATTGCTTCACCACTCGACCTTTGGTTTTGTTAAACATAAACGAGTTCTAAACTGCAACTGCATCAGATTTGGTAGGGGTGAACTTTTTGAAGTCGAGTTCACATAGAGGAAAGTGGCCTCTTGTGATGGATTGTCTTGGATTCCACATGAGGTTTCAGGATGAGAGTTTCCTATGCCACGGGTTGTGATTCTCTTGCTTCCTCTTCCCTTTGCCTTTGTGCTTCTTCTTCTTGAGCCCGTTATCATACAAACTCACACTTATAGAGATAAAGTCCGAAAGCTCTAGTGTGATCCAGTGTAACCAAGAGGGAGGCCATAGTCACCTCACCATCCCCCTTTCAGTTTCGGTCAACTCTTCTTTGGCCCAAGGGGTTTCCCTGAATTTAGATTGCTAGGACTTAGGGAAAGGAAGCTCAAGATGATGTGGAGAGTGAATTCCAGGCAAAATGGTTTTGAGTAGCTTTACAGTATAAAAAATGATCAGAGGACTGGAGATTAATGTCTTTTCATTGGCAATGGAGTCAATGTAATGACAGCTTTAATGGAGGACAAACAACAAAGAAAACTTAAGCATTGGCCCTAGGGGGATGTACCCTCACAACCCCTAGGTATGATCCTTTAGGAAAACGAGTTAGGGGGGTGTACCCTCACAACCCCTAGTGTCATCCTATGTTTTCTTTGACCTTTAGCACACGATCAAATGAACTAGGTTAAAGTTTTAAACCCTAGGGGGATAAACAATTTTAACCCCTAGAACTAGATCCTAGCCAAGACAAACCCTAGGGGGATAAACAATCTTTAACCCCTAGAACTAGTCTTGAATGCTTCAACAAGTCTTAAGGTGAGTGAAGTAAGGGAAGGGGATAAACAATCTTAATCCTTCCTTAGGGTTTCTAACAAAATGAGCCAAGGATACAAAGATAACTTGCAACTATTAACCATCTAATAGAGCATCCACCAAGATATACCATGAACCTACACTGAAACTTGAAGTAGAACACTTACCAAACCAAGTCGCTACGCATGAAGAAACTCTAGTTTGATAGATCATCCACCAAAACAAGTGAAACATCCACAAAATCATCCATCCACAAAATTCCTTAATCTTCCATCAAATACACCAACCCAAGACCAAAATGCTCCAAGAAATTTCAGACCTCCTAAGGGATTTCTCCCAAAAGTTGTGATGTTCAAATGAGAGGAAGCACACCTCTATTTATAGAGAAGGTGCTCAACTTCGTTTATGTTAAAATATTAATTTCCTAGGCTGAAAATCCCTATTCTAGCCTATGGAGGGGCAAAAGGCCCACTTCAATAATTAAATAACCTAAAATAATACAATTTTGGGGCATTCATGCTATATGTACAATTCCAAGGGGCATAAGCCCTGAAAAATCACACATCTCCCTAAATGAAGGGAATAGGGAGGGGGTTTGACGCAGTATCCAGCTTCCAAAGGCCCTTCAAAGCTCCTCTTCTTCCATAATCTCCAAGTGTGGGATTTAAGGTGCATGGTCCAGCCCCCCTTGCATCATCCAAATGAACATTCCAGCCCTTCAAACGTGGACACAATGGCTCCAGCGATGTGAAACCTTCATCAAAAGGGGTCGGCCCTGCTTCCAATTTGTTCAATCCACAAACTTATGGGTCGGCCCTGAACCTAAACACAGGTTGGCCCCGTCTGAATTTTAGTGAATTGGTAATTGCAGATCCAAATATAGGTTAGCCCTAGACCCAATTTGTAGGTTGGTCACTCACAAACTTATCTCAGTATTCAGACACACACACACACACACATATACTTCATCAAACACAAAATTCACCTCATCGACTTGCTGGGCGCTTCTCTGTAATTTCCTCAGTCAATGCTGATCATAGTTTTGTTATTTTGACATGCTGAAAACACCTTCAGAATACCTCTGTTTGCAACAGTTCTGAGGGAAAATGAGACCATCTTTGGATTCTATTTGTTTCTTTCCAGGAAAATCAAGAGTGTGTGATACGCGGCACACCCTGGCATATTGTAGAATGCATACTCTGCATACATCAAGCTCCGGATTGATACAAGTCTAGTACTGATGCTGCTGCTGATAATAATGCTGAATTCCACAATATCTCTCTCGGGTATCCAATTCTGGACCTGCAAGTGTTGTCCTTAAGATAATAGGACAAAGCATAGTAAAATATAGTTGTTTGACTGGTAACAGCATCAAGTTGTCTGCATTTCCCAAAGTCTGCCGTTAATGCGTGCTTCTAAATTACTTAAAGAATGTAGCTCCAAGAGACATGTTGTGATACACAATACTGTTTAAAAAAGATCCAGGTTGAACACACTGCTCAATAGAGAATCCACTATTTTCTTCCCATTTAATAACAAATGAATTAAGGAAGACAATGCACAGACCTGCAAGGTCTGCACAGGCCACACCTGTGACTTACTATACCAGTATAAGACTCCTGCCCGCAAACTACATCCCTAACCCCATTAGGCTATCATCTTCAGGAAAATTATTCTCCCCCGTGGAATTTCGTGATCCTTGAGATTTGTGATATCTGCCTCCAAGTCCTTCAAGGCAAGAATAAATCTTTCCAACCTCAGAAAAGAAAAGGCAAGTAAGACAGGTAATCAGAGCTAGCACATTTCTTCCCCTTAATTTGAAGTACATGGACATTGATCAAGAATGGTCATTACTTTTGTGCCCTTGTCAATGATCTTGTTGACACACCATGTACTATTTTTACAATCCACAGAAACTTAATTTTTCATCACTATGCCTTATCCAATCATGAAGCACCGCATGTGCTTGAACAGCTGTCCCTATCCCAAGTTCCCAGGCTATTTCTTCAATAACACCTGTTCGATTCCCTTTCTGCTCAAACAGTTCATATGCACAATGAGCATGCTGCTCCCATCGATCCAGTGCTTCAAACTAGTGAACACTTGTAGCAGCAGCACAGAATTCTTCAAAATCCATTTTCCTCAATTGGAGAGATCTCATCGAAGAAAGTAAATCATAGATGCGTGATTCCTTCATTGCTTCTGTTGCACTTTTTATCAAAGCCATTCTGAAATTTCCCAGAGAGACTTGACCATTTTTATTTGGTTCTAACAATGCAAATTGTTCCGTATAATAGAACAGCTCTTTGAAATGCATGCCTATCGAAGAGCCATTTGTTATACCCCTACAAACTTCGAAATTCTGTGTTCCTGCACTTTGATGGGGTTGACTATGGCACTTTCTTCTGCAAAGAGCATCTTCACATTGGTGGGTAACAGAGCCAACTTTGAAACTTTATTCCTTTTTCGCTTCTCTGCCTCTTTTTGAAATCCTAGAGCTTCAACTTCTTTCGCCATTCTGATTCTGGGTTTTGCCCTTTTGCCACTTCTCTCTCTGGCTTCGTTATCGAGTCTCTCTCTTTCCAGTTGCTCTTTTTTCTTGTACTTGCCTCCCCTGTTGCTGCTGCTCATCCTGAAGGCCACTTCATCCAATGATGTGGCTCTTGTATATACTTCTTCTTCCTGCGAGACTTTGTTCTAGTACAATCACCTGTATTTGCAGGCATGATAGTGACGACTGACTATGTTTAATGGATCGTGCCTTCGAAATCTTTTCTCGTTGGAGTGGAAGGAAGCCAAAGCTTCAGCTTCTGCAATTGCATCCTTAATCCCATATGCCCCTATATAGAAAGGCAAAGGGGGCCATAGTGCTTTCTTGTCTTGGGAGAGTGATGTGTTAGCTTTTTACCTAGGGAGGTACTCTGCATGTTTTGTCTTGTATGCGGATGTTACCTTAATGTTTACACTACCAGGCACTTAACTTTGTAATAATTTTATAAAGTTGTTTTAAGTGGTTCTTTTATCAAAGTGATTTTTTAATAAAGTGTACCTTCTAATTTTAAAGTGACTTTATTTTCATAAAGCACTTATGTAATAAAGTGAAAATCACTTTAAGTGAGACATTTTGGAGGGAATGGATCATGACCCTTGATCTTGAAAAAGGCAAGATCTAATCGTGGCCTTTGGATTTTGGGTTGGGGAAGGTGAAAAGACACTTTGGAGGGAAAATGTCATTTTCAGATTTATAAAAGAATGCATTGGGTAGTGTGCAAGACATGTTGAGAAGACATCGGGAGGAGATTGAGAGATTTTCTGAGTATGCATGAGAGAGGAAAGTGAGCAGCGAAGAGGGCATGAATCCCAAGAAAATTTTTCTGTGCATTTTTGGGTCGAATTAATTTTTTGTTGTGGGAGGCTGTACTGTATGGATCCGTACAACAGTACAGATTTGGCACGGAAATCGAGGCATTTTTTGGGCATGATTTTCGAGGCAGATTTCAGAATTTTGGTGGCTGTTTCTAGGTCGTACAGAATAGTCTGTACAGTTGACTGTGGGCATGAAAATCAAGGTACGGAGCAGGTCGTACAATAATACCGTTTTGGCACGAAAAAAGAGGTAGAATTTGGTGGGACTGTTTTGGTGCTGTGAGATATTTTCCTTGGCTGGAAATGTGTATGTGCTGTTGTTTTGTACTTCCTGAAGCTGAATAATAATATCTTTCTCTCTCTCTCTCGTTGGGTTTCCCCACATTGGGGTTTTCCCTGGCATTTGCCTAAATTTCTGAGTGTTATGGGTTGCTGTCCACTTGTTATTTCCGCTGCTATTTTGCTTAGCATTGTGTATTTCTGCTTATGGTAATTTTTGAATGTGGGTTTAAGGCATTTATGAAATTTATGAAGACAATTATCTCTAGGTTGCTAGGTGTATGACAAAAATTTCATTTGCTGATTTTTGTCATTAAAAATCTACATGATGCACTAACTCCATTCAGAAATGTTTGATAGGCTACCTCTTGGAGAGCCAGCTTATCAGGGATAAATTGTGGTAGTAGATGAGGTGCCTTGATGGCTTCAAAAATTCTAATGTATGTCCCTCTCTCCATGACATACCAATCACCATTCTCACCGATCTCCTACATAGCCTTTTCTGTCATACACTGGGAAAGTTCACATAGGATCAACTTATGCATGACCGCTACAAAATGTTTGTAGATTTTGTTGTGGTGGATCCAGAACCGGTATTCCCAAAGGATCTAACAATAGATGTGGATCGGTGCCTTGCTGGGCCACCATTGCTGGCCCATTCCCAGGAAACTATTTACGATATAGGTAGCGTCTAGCAGGTTTGAGGACATAAAGAATGCTGGGGGAATGCCTGGGGCTGTGTGCTTGGCTCTGGAAATGGCTTGAGCCATTGACACCGATGGAAATATAAATGTGTTGCTTAAGATGATATATCGGATTTGGCGTGGCATTAGAATATATTTAAAATGTGGAATTTGCAGTATAGGGTTCTAAATAATTCTTTTATCAATGACTCGATGAGGAAATGTTTTGAAGGGAGTGGCGATGTACATGAAGGGTCACCATAAGCATATAAAAGACAAGACATTCATTCATGTAAATCATCATTCAATTTTATATAGACATTTATTTTTATTCCAAACTGGAACAATCAAATATAAAAGTGAGTTTTATAATATGTTGTAACTGTAAACTTGTCCAACCATGCACTGGGAGGTGTGTAATCCTATGATTTGAATGTATGCTCTAGATCTACTTGCAAGAAACTCCTATCCAATCCTCAACTCTGTGGTTGCCTAATTTGCACCTCGGGTTAGCGTGGAGAAATCTTAATCCACTGGGTGCAACTTTGGGGCAAGTTTCAAGTTGAGATACTGTCACCTCTACTCTCAACTTCTCCGTTTAGGCAAACTCCTAGCGAAGCCAAGGGGGGTAGTCCCTAAGAAAATAATCTAAGGCTTTTAATCTAAGAATGATAAAAGCAACTTCTATGAGTTAATATGATGAAACAAGATTTATAACAACAACATATGACTCAAATATAATTAAAGGATACACCCTATCAATACATGCAAAGAGTCATTCACATTTATAACATACTCCAAATATAAATGATTTGAATAGTAAATGCTTTGAAGTAAAATAATCCAATCAGATAGATGAAAGTAAAGACTAGTGCAGGAAAAGTAAATGTGATGTTTTGAATATGTCACGTTTATTTTATCTTGAGTATTTTATTATTTGTGGAAGAACAATATATTAGTTTGGGATAAAAGTGAAGTGGGGATTAAAGTCGGGGTCCCCACTTTTTGTGTGCAAAAGTGTTTATGTGGCCTATCTTACATGCTAATCTTGGGTTCTTATAGACTTGCGGACCAGGTGTGTCGTAGGTCCAAAGGGGAGAGAACCTCGATCTCAAAGTTTCCCCCTGACTTAACACACTCCACCCAGGGTAGAGGTCTTAGACATTAGCACAATAAGATAGATTTTCCTAATTAAAACTAGCATGTGTCAACTACTCCCTTTTTGATCCCCAATGGCCACTTTGCATAGTCACAATGGGAAGAGCATACTAGGGTTTATAACCAACTGGTTTATTTCCAATATATAACAAAAATAAAACTATTTTAGCAATTAGTGTTCTAGATGGATGATACATGCAAGGTGGATCTAAGCTAGAACTTAAAAAAAAACAACTACTCTAAATTGTGGTTTATTTTATCAGTAAGTTCGGTGATGTGAGTTCTTTTTATCTTTTTTAGGATTTAGAAAAACTTAAGCAAAAATCTGAAAGTAATCATAGCAAGAGAAAAGACACTGACACCGGTCCCCCTACGGGGACAAGGCAAGGCAATGTGTAGCTTATGCCGCTTTATTGAAATGATTACAACTCTTTTTCTTTTTGAGAATGTGCATTGATCCTTTATAGTTCCAGATCAATGGATTACGAGTTTTCAACAAATTTTCTCAAGGCAAGAAGGTGCCCAATTGCTTCAAGCATTTTTGAGTAAGGTTAAATCTTAAAAAATTCACCAGAATCTCCCCTTGTACTTGTTACTTCTTCGTAAAAACAACAAACAATTAGTCCTACAAGATGCCCCAAAACACTTTCAAAGTGTTTTGGGACACCCCTAACAAATTGGAAAAAATGTAAGTAAAAATTATGGCAAACCGACAGAAAAGGAACTGAGGAAGCTAAAAAGCTAACCCCCTTAAGATCTTTCTTTGCTGATATTAAATCCGCAAAGCAATGGCACTTACAACTTGCCAAATATTCAGTTAATGACCCAGTAAAATTGCACAACTTCTATCCTACTGATTTTACTTTGAATTACTAGTTAAAAACAAACAAATTTGAAGTAGATCTAGCTAAAACTGAATTCATTTTATAATAATAATCGAGATCTAAATTTTACTTATGCATGCGAGCTATTTAGCTTTAGATTTGAATTTGAAATACCAAAAAAAAAACTATTACATGCAAGAAAAGTAACCAAGAGAAAGATTTTATAAGAAATTATGAGAAAGAGAGAAGAAGAATGCTTATTGTCGTGGAATGTCTTGGGCAATGGAGTCTTTGTTAGAGGAAAGTAGAGGGAAAGTGATCTTCTCAAAGTTCTTTGAAGATGGGAGTAAGTTCACTCGCTTCAACCTATCCTTCAAATGATGTAAACCTGCAATGCCAAGACAAATCTTGCAACAAAAGAGTTAAAAGCATGGTGTTTCATATATTAGAAAGACATGAAGATCCTGACATTAAGCTAAATAAACATCCATCTCACAATTATCTAACATACATAAACTAATAGAAATATCAAGCAAGCTTAGCTTTTCTATTCCTATCCTACAAGGAGATAGCTTCAAACATAGCCCAATAATAACAATTTACAATGCAAAATAAGCTAAATACAAGTATACCTCATACACAATTGATCACCATGAATCTACACATGAGAGATCTACACATGAGAGATCTACACCACAATAGCCTCCAAAGCCTTTTTTATTCCAATAGAAGATAGATAGATTACAATGTATCACAAGCGAACTCTTAGCAAAATTTCGACTCCCTTACAAGAGGTAGGTCGTCTCTATTAAATAGCCAAGTGAGTGGTTAGGGTTTCCTTAATGAGAAGACGAGTCATCCTTGAGTGAAAGCAAAATTATGGGAAAGGTTTAGGTGGATGGTGAGTGGTAAAAACCACTGTTGAAAAAGTCGGCATCGACAAAAAGTTGGTGAGGGTCCAGAAAACATCGTTTCGGGAAAAGTCGGCAAAAAATCGGAAAACCACGACAAACATTAAAAAATACAAAATATATTTGTTTTTTTTCAAAATTTTAAACATTTAAAGCAACAACAACATCAGATAAACACATTGGCACATAAATATGGAGAAAGCATTGATATATATGATGTAGTGGATGCCAAATAAAAGATGATACATCAAAGTCATTACCGAATCCTCAACCCTTATAGATGTCCAATCAAGGACTCAAAAGTGGAGAACCAATACAAAATGACCTCACATATATAAATGTATATCATCACCATGAGGTAGATGTACAATGCAATGTTTTAAAACTCAGACTTAGCCTTGAAATCGGTCGATGGTCAACTCCAACTCCAACTCGAATTCACTCGGACTGATCTTATTTCAATGACTTGGTTTACTAAATATTACATAAAATGTTTAAATTTTAATGAAAAAATTATATTTTAAAAAATTCCAAACCATGATTCCAAAAAATTATTGAAACTTTGAAAGAAAGCATTATGAATAAATGAGCAAGAACATTTAAATGACAAGCAATGTTCCACCATTGCTTATATTCAGATCCTCATCATTAGTATCAATCTTTGCCTCTACCTTGATCCTCTAAAGACATTAGTGAACACCTCCCAATTTTTATGAAACAACCTAATTTGAACCTTATAATATGGTAGAAAAAGCTTGACATACCTAATGAATGATTTTGGTTTGAGTGAAAGGTACATTTTTGCTAAGGCCATGTTAGAGGAGTTCAACAGTCAATACCACCAACATCAAGGTACATAAAGGGCTTGGTGCTCTTGATTAAATACCAATCCCATACCCTCGTACGTGATATAATCCAATGAAAATGTTGCAATCCTACCAATCTTGAAACACTAAAAACTGTTAAGTCTATTGGATTTTGAATGGGATATGAAATTCTACTTTCTCCATATCAAGTTTGATGAAGTTGGAACCCCTCTCAAACATCCTGAAACAATTAATGGTAATGTAAAAAATTTAAGTAAAAGGATAAAAAGGAAAGATAAAGATTTAAGTAAACCATTAATTGCCAGTGTTTTTGGTCAAACCCTTTAAAAAAAATTCAATCTTGCGTGTTGGTGGGGTTTAGTACCTACTTGACCGAGTCAAGCACTTCTCCTTCCTTCTCCAACAACAAAACAAAAATGAAAAAAAAAACTCAAAAAATCTGCTTTATGAGGATGATTTCCACTAACTAGCCAAGACTTTTATGAAAAAGTCCATACTTTTACCAAAAAATCGTTGACTTTTTCAAAAGAGAAAAAATCGCGATTTTTATGGGCCGATTTTTCGTGAAGAAGAAAAATTCACGACTTTTTCAACACTGGTAAAAACAAATAAGATGAGTTAAGTCGAGTGGTGAAAGCAAATGGTGGATGTTTCTTATTCAAGAAAAGCGTGCGAGTTGGCCCATGTGACTTGCCTGGCAAATGGGACGTATGAGTGGGATAGAAAAACGCTTTAGTGGAAATGGAAACAATGGCTAGACTCAAGTGACTCATGTTGGCATGTTTACAAGAAGAGCGTGCTTATCATTGATGGCAAGAACAACATCAACGATGGCATGTCTACAGGCAAGAACAACAACAACGATAGCATGCTTACAGTTATTGATGGCAAGAACAACAACGACGAAGGTATGGTTACAGGAAAGAATAGTAGCGACGTTGGCAGGTTTACAGTTGGGAGACAGCAATGGAAAACATGCAGGCAAGGAAGATCAGCAGCGATGATGGCATGGAAAGATAAGAAGCATAACAATGAAGAGCAACAGTGATCGTTGGATCCCATTCAGAATTCCCGATGCCCGTCAGATCTGAATCCAGATAGGAGGAGCGCAAAGATGGAGGACAGATCTCGGGCGTTAGATTCGAGCGTAGGGTCCGACCATCGTTGGATCCATGAGAATCTGCACGTTCTTTAAAGTGTTAGGAGAAGTGGGCTTACAAAATCTCGAAACAGGCACATCAACAAAGACTCCATTTTGGAGTTTCGAATACCGGGAGTTGGGGGAGTCGAGAGTCGAGACTCTTCATCATAGGAGTCTCGAAGTTGTGAAATGCGAAACGCCGAAATCCCAAAACAGGCACATCAACAAAGACTCCATTTCCGAGTTTCGGATACCGGGAGTTGGAGGTGTCAAGGACACTCACGACAAGAATGTCGAAACGACGAAATGCGAAACGCCAAAATACGTTCATCTGACTCCATTTTTGAGTTTCAGATACCAGGAGTTGGAGGAGTCAAAGAAGCAACTCACGGCAGGAACTCGCGATATGCGAAATCATGAAAAGATTTGGATCGTTGAATCATCAAGATTGTGGACCGTTGATCTGACTCCATTTTGGAGTTTCAGATACCGGCAGTTGGAGGAGTCAAGAGTCGAGACTCTTCATCACAGGAGTCCCGAAGTTGCGAAATGCAAAACGTCGATCATTTCGGGGTTTGTGACTTGGAGTGTCGAGATACTTCTCCACAGGAATGTCGAAATGTAGGAATGCTGAAATGCGAAATCGCGAAAGCACTTTAATGCTTGGTCACAACTATGGGCATGTGAAGGAAGGAGCTTGCAAGTTGCAAGGCTCCATTTCGTGATCGGGAGTTGGAAGAGTCAGAGTGATTCGCAACAAATTCACGAAACGCGAAATTGAGAAATGCAGTTTCGAATAAGGCTGTTGTCACAGCCAGTGGTCACATCTGCGGAAGATGGAGGAAGGCGCTAACAACTAAACTCCATTTCGGAGATCGCGACTTGGAGAGTCGAGATGCTTCGCAACAGGAATTCGCGACATGCGAAATCGCGAAATGCCGAAATGCGAAAAACACCTTTTGGTGTAGGTTTCGGATACCAGGAGTTGGAGTGTCGAAACACTTCACCACAGGAATGCTGAAATGTCGAAATGCGAAAAACACCTTTTGATATAAGCTGTGGTCATCGTCAATGGTCATGTGAGAGGGAGGAGCTAACACCAAGCTAAGCTCCTTTTCGGCGATCGTAACATGAAGAGTCGAGACTCTTCACCACAGGAATGTCGAAATGCTGAAATGCGAAATGACGAAATCAACGCGAGACCCTATGCTTGTAATCCAACGGTGTTGGATACTTGGAAATCTGATCGAAGGGCTACTGTTGCTCTTCACAGTTAATCGATCAGTTACAATTCAGTTAGCATAACTGAATCATGACTCTTGGATGGTTGGCGATTCAGTCGCTGATGCGTTTTCTTGGAGGTTCATAGTGTAACTGTGAGAAACGATCGATGGTTTCTGCCAGAGGACTCGAAGAGACTTCAGGGTGATCGCTAGAGAAGATGAAGAGTCTCGAGACATCTTCCAGTGGCATGAAGACTTTTCATAGAGGCTATTGACAGATGTAAGATTGTTGGAGCCTGGAACTGCAACAGAGGGAATGACCTCGACTGTGACAGAGAAGACGAAGAGTCTCGACTGTTGGAGAGGCTAAGGAATCTTGGCATACCACCCAATGATGATGGATGCATGGGTTTAACCGCCAGAGAAGCTGATGAGTTGCAATGATGATCAGGCAGAGCACTTGACATGGGGAGAGGATGTAGAAGCATTGTGAACAGAGGATGCAAAAGATGCACACAGAGAATAAAAACGCAGAACAAAGAAGAGATTGGGTGCTGTTGAGAGTGATTCAGGCGTGTAGAAGGAGGCAGTGTGCAACAACGGAAATACACAGAAGAGGAATGGTGCATTGAATGGACATGGCGCACAGAGCATAAAAGGCAGAAGAACAGAAAGCGCAAGGCATGTGTGCAGGAAGGCAATGAGGCAGACAGAGCAGGGCAGTGTAGCAGAACAATGATGAGACTGGTAAGCCATTGATGAACATTATATCACTGTAATAAGTTTTAGTAGCAAAATTTGATATTTCAGGGTGGTTGGGAGGTGCTAGGGAGGACTGTTGTCCTCAGAGGTTCAAGTGGGTGCTTGAACACAGGGAGTTGTAGCTTCCATCTGGTTGTAGCCAGAAAAGCCAGGGTGGTAGGGAGGTGCAAGGGAGAACTTTTGTTCTCTGTTATACAGGTTGGTGCCTATGTAACTGGAAGTTGGTGCTTCCATCCAGTTGGTGTTGGAACTATTAGGAAGTTGGTGCTTCCATCTAGTTGGTGCTGGAACTCTTAGGGAGTTGGTGATTCCTTCTAGTGGGTGCTAGAGAAACTAGGGAGTCGATGCTTCCTTCTAGTGGGTGCTAGAGAATCCAGAGAGTTGGTGCTCTCAGCAAGTAGCAGCTTGCAAAACAGAGGTTGTAGCCTCATTATGAGTTGGTGCTCATAAGTATGATAATGTGCAGTATGTAAAGATTACTTATCATATAAAGAAGAAGAGGTTTTTACCCTTTATGGGTTTCCTCAGGAAATATCTGTCTCTGTGTATCTCATATGTGTGAATGATGCTGAATGTTCTATTGCTTACTTCCCTGCATTATTGTGATCATCATTGAGAGTTCTGTAATGAATTTAAAATGAGCATAATTGTTTAAGCTCGGTGACAACTGATTCACCCCCCCCTCTCAGTTGTCCAACAACTCAAGGATAAGTGATTTTTCATTTTAGGAAAGATCCAACAATTCTCTTTAAGACTTAAGACAAAAGGAACATGTGGGAGACATGTTTCCTTATTTTAAGGAATCCTGATTTTCATTTTAATTGTCTTTTATTTGGCTAATTTCGAGAGAAATTAATTTTTTAATTATTAATAACCATTATTTTTCTCTCGAAAGGTGGTTTCTAGGTAAAGTGGGTATTCTGAGATGGAAAATGAATACCCCTAAGGCATATGATGCTTCCTAGTACGACGTTTTTTAAAAATTATTTATCAATTACAATTAAAATATCTCATTTTGCGGGAAATTTTATATTATCCGAAAACATTTAAAAAAAACCTAAGGGGGACTTAGCGTATGGTAATATACATTAGACGCTAGGCTCATACATCAATATTATCCGAAAACATTAAAAAAAAACTAAAGGGGGACTTAGTGTATTTCAATGTGACTCAAAATTGATGACTAGTATGGTAATATACATTAGATGCCAGGCTCATACATCACTTTAAGGCCCAAACACTAATACAAATACTCCAGCTTTTGAGAAATGAGTGAAAAAACCCAACAATCATCGGCTGCGGTAAACAACTTATAATTGCTAGATAAAAGAACCACCGCAGAGTAAATGCATTGGAGAGTGGGTCTCAAGTGGCCAAGACCTTTTACAAAGCTCATCATGCTAGCTCATCTATTACAATTCCCCGCAGGGTTATGGAAATACGAAAATTTGAAGAATATAGAAAGGACCATGGGGCCTGGCTGGACTTCTGAACTCTGAATTTGAACAATAGCTTGTTCATCTTCAGTGGCTCAACTGCAAGTCCATCCACGAGCAACTTTGGGTGGTAACAATCTCTATTTAACAAAGATCTATGACTATGTGCCAAGTATTATTGCACTTATGAACTGTTGACGCCGAATTATCTAGACGGATTTTGGAACAGTACCTCCTGATCTCATATGTACTAATGAATGTTCTGGAACTTAACATTTGAATCTGTTGGGGAAAATTCCGTGTTAACAGGACCCAAAAAGATCATAGGAGAGGACGTGGGTGTGGCACTGGATTAAGAAGGTCCCAGTGACTTTGCAATTTTGCTACTCACTTTTGACATTCATGTCTTAAACCATGCCTAATTGGATTATTGTTATTTATGGGAGTGAACATCAATGATTCACACACAGTGATGCTGTAATCCAAAAAATATTTGTGTTCACCATTGAAATTAACTGAATGCCATCAATTTTGTCTCATCATTAACAACTGCTTGTACTTTTCCTAAGCACAGGATTCTCGCCTCCTGTATGATAATCATTTTTCCTCTTCTCTATTTACCAATTTAACTGTGTTGTCATAAATCTGTATGCATTTATTGGGTCACTTAAAACTGTAACTTGAAAGTTGAAACTGATCAGTCTCTGTATTAGTTATGCTTTTATAGTAGAATGTAGGTGAATGTTGGTGTATCACATTCTAGAATTGTATATAAATTATATTCAAGCAGCACTTGTGCAGGCATTTAATATTTTTTAATTTCATGGAACTTAATGGTGAATCTTTATAACTCATCCGATGAATCATCAACATTCATTTAAGTTTGATCTTGGCAGGTGACAAGGCAACATAATGAGGACTGTAAAAAGCTTCTGAGATTGATGGGAGTGCCCGTGATTGAGGTAATTGCTGTAGCAATGTTGGTATACATATAATCGTTTTTAAGTTATTTTGGTTTCTTTAAATTTATTATAATCATTGTATGCTGATGCTTACTTCCTAGGATTTTTCATTCTTGCTATATGGTTGTACGTATTCATGTATGCTTCCTTTAGTGTCTCCTAGGTAAGACCTGATGGTCATTAGACCCTCAAACATTGAGGGGCTCAATTGCCTATTTTAAGCTGTCTTTTCCCTAAAATAATTCAGGTAAGTGATTCCAGAGCATGCACTTGTTTGATAGGCTTGAGAAAGGGGCTGTGTAGAGCATGATACTGAATATTTATCTGGTTGCTATTAAAATAATGATGTAGTTAAATAAACAAACTGTATATGATGCTGAATTTATTTCTCACCAATATTGAATTATAATATGTTTATCATTGCTTAATATAGTGAATATTCCAGTAGCATAGAATTACCAGCAGTCTGGCAGTCTCCTGTGGGATTGTTTTAGACTCGGGTGCGATTTTGTATTTTGTTTTGTGGCATTTATTCTTTTACTTTCTCCATAAGCTTCTAATCTGTAATATTTCTTGAATTTTTTTATGATGGTGCTTTTTATAATTTTACTCAGGCTCCTTCTGAAGCAGAGGCAGAGTGTGCATCATTATGTAAAAGTGGCAAGGTGCAATTTCCCACTATGGATGCCGGTTATATTACCATGGCTGTTGCTGTTTGGTCTGTTTGGTAACGTTGTCATTTGTTCTTGTAGGTTTATGCTGTAGCATCTGAGGATATGGATTCCTTGACTTTCGGAGCTCCAAAATTTTTGCGGCATTTGATGGAACCATCATCAAAAAAAATGCCAGTTATGGAGTTTGAGATTTCAAAGGTATGGGTTGTACATTTTCCAAAGTGTCTAGACTTTTGCATTTCAAGAGGCTGGTAGGGATGCGGTGTGATGAAAAGAAGGGATTATTGAGCTTCAAAACAATGTTCTAAAACATACTTTTCATTAGGTTTTAGAGGGATTGGACCTTACCATGGAACAATTTGTGGACATGTGCATCCTCTGTGGATGTGACTACTGTGATACTATTCGAGGTAAGTTTGTTTTCCTTTTGATTCTAATATTAACTTGTTAAGATGATTTTTGTTGACGTTTATCTTCTTTCTTGTTTCTGATTTGTTTCTTCTCTAAATAGTAAAATATACTTATAGTAATCCAAGATTCAAAGGATGCATGAAGAAGTCTTTATGCTAATTTCACAAAGTTAGATTGCATTTCTTCGAGTGTTAGTTGGCTAGATCACTTTGATGCATTAATTGATCAAAGACCAAATATAACTATGCAGTTAAACTTGTATTATACATGCCTGCCAGATGCTATATAGCCATGCTTGGTAACAATCCTAATTATTGCATCTGATTACGGCATACATGATGTTCAAATATGGCCTTTCAACGACCATGCCTATTCAGTTTGGAAGAGTTACCCCACAGTATGCAGCAGAATAATACAAGATAACCAAGAGATTCCCTAAGAGCATACTTAGAAAATTTAAGAAATAAAAGTGCCCATACTAGAGATTGAGTGTTACATAATGTCGCCTTGGTAAAATCAGGTTAACATGGATTTTAATCAACGAAAGGAATCCAAATTAGATAAGTCAAAGGAGTCTTCGACAAATGTTTACAAATACGCCAAAAAACTTCAGCACATGTGCACAAGGTTTGAAGGGGAAATGATTAAAAGGCATATGATAAAACCCTAAGAATTGTTAAGTTTTATGATGGTTAAGCTGATGCATGTAGTTTAATTCAATTTTATGATTGGCTGAACCATAACTACTGCAGCAACAATACACAAGCTGCAGTAAACCAAGATCACAAGAAGAATAACCATGCACAAGAACACAAGAAGTATCCTGGGAAAACCCTTCTCAAACAAGGGAAAAACCCAACAATCCTTTGCTATATTCTCAAGAGAAGAT
>JZKD02S0610294.1:165587-186634 GCA_000966675.3 Picea glauca | reverse complement strand
CAATCTTCTCAAATCCAACTAACTAACAATCTCCTAAACAATAAACTAAGATAAACATTATCTCTAACAACGTCAATAAGTGGATGCAAGAAAAATTTGTATAAAAAAAATTATTGTCTTATCATACCAAGAATGATTAAGGTTGTTTTATCATAAGTGCAATATTGGAGATATCAATTCTACAAGATTTTCAAGCACCATCATATCTCGTAGTGCAACAAATTCATTTTTTTAAGTTGAATTTCGTAACCAAGAATATATTTTGTTTGTCAACTTATCAACAAATGATAACTTATGGATCCTTTTTGGAGTATTTGATGTTGCCAATGTTTTTCAATGAACAGTGCAAAGAACACATTAAATTTGACACATTTTTCTTCAATAAAGTGACATTCTTTTTCATTTCCTTTCATGGAAGAATCACCATCTCTAGAAATAAATATCATTTTTTTTGGAGTTTCCCTTTCAACTTTTAGCTTTTGAGCTTCCTCATAAATTGGTTTTTCTTTACCATCTAATACATTGATGAGCTTTACAAATTGTTAAATAGGGGCCGCTAAACCCTTTTAATCTAAAGCTTTAACATAAAACATTATGTTTCCTAAATTACGATCGATACTTTCATCCAACATAAAAGAGATGAAATGACTTTCCAGTTTTACAACTCAACAATTGAAAGCCCTATTGTTGTCTCGAACAACACACTCCACAAACAATCAACTATAGCCCTATTGTTGTTTAAAACAGAGTCTTTGTGTACCAATCATCTCAGAAAATTATTATAATTTCCCATTCTCATCTTTGACACTACAATCAATTTTGCGATGATAAAATAAATTGGTTCTCCTTTAATAAAAAATTTTGAACTTGCAATATGTACCTTGTGGCTTTGTTTTATGCATCGAATCCTCTCTTCCAATCCTCAAACCTATATCTTTTGGTGACTAATCCCTTCGATGTATCACTATGGTGGCTTATCAATCTCTCACAACTACACCACATGGATTGAATCAACTAATAACTTTGTGGCGGCCTATCAACTAGAATGATGTTTGAGTGTAATTGTTGTTGTTAGACACAAGTATTAAGATAAACGTGAAGTGCACATTTTATTAAAGATATGACACACACATACATATACTTTCAGATGACCTTTGGATTCATATTCCAAGGTCTCTTGGACTTCCGACAACAGTTACGTCTTATGACGTTTCATATTCCTTCGTCTAGTAACACTAAACATATTACGTTTCCAGCATTCCCCCCCTTAATCTGAAGGAGTGTATATGTGTCCAAGACGAGAGATGATATCTGAAAGTACGCAGTTGAAATTTGGAATTGTGGAACTGCTGTTGATAGCTGACTGTGCTCTCTGAATCTAGTGGTTTTGGGATGACCACAAACCAGATGGCTAGTAGAAGCTGATGTCTTCTACGAAATGGTGATGGTGGTTTAAGGAAGACTACAAACCAATCTGGTGGTTTAAGGATGACCACAAACTCTGGAACCCTGCTCTAGGCTCAATGGTTTCTGGAACATTTACTAAGTTATCTAGAAGATGGAAACTGATGTCTTCTGCTCTAATTGGAAGTGCTCTCGAATGCTGGCTTAAAGATGACCATAAACTGTTGTCTAGCAGAAGTTGAAAGTCTTCTACTAAGTGGTGGTTTAAGGAAAACCACAAACCGTTGTCTAGCAAAAGTTGTAAGTCTTCTACTAAGTGGTGGTTTAAGGGAAACCACAAACCAATCACGCTCACTTGTCACGCTCGCTTGTCACTACTCGACTGATAGGGCTTCGAAACTTGAAGCCTGACTGTCAATCGTTGATGTTGTTCCCCCCCTCTCAGGGACAAGGTGAGAAGATGCAAATCCTTTCTTTGCAAGATGTGTGTCAATACTCGAGAGTGAATTCGTCGGTATGACTGAAATATCTTCTTGACTATTGATAATTATCGCCACGAAGTCATCCACCCATAGTGGTTCTTTACTCTTGTAGTTGTCTTGCATTTGAAACACCTATTTGAAGGATGATTGTGCTGTCCACAATGCTCGCAAGGATGAAGGTCGAAGCATTGATCTTCCATGTGGCTAACTCGCTGACAATGTTGGCATATTTGAATCTGCTCTTGAATTGGAGTAGGTGAATGTGAACCATCTTGTAGCAATCCAATACTCTGGAACTGGATCGGTTTGGTGTAATCCATATTATGAAAGGTGCATCCTTTTCATATCCGATACCTGTTCTGTTTTTGTTCTGCTTGATTTCTTCCCAAGGTCTGATGATCTGCTTCAAAAGAGGAAGCTGATCTTCATCTGTACTTGAATATGAAACTGACTCACTGAGTGGTTGCTGTGCTAGTTGTTGATCTAAATCAACATCATCATCTTCTTCATCTTTGAAAATAGGGTTTTGAACAAGGACTAGTTTAGAATGTCGTCGAAGATTCTTCTGTTCAAGTGCGTTGTGAAGAAGACGAGTTTGAGTTTGTAGCAGTGCTACTTTGGCTTGCGAAACATGCAAGCACGTGACACCAAACTACAAAGTGGTTTTGTCAATGGTGATTGTATTGTCCATAGAAGAGAGGATTAGAGTGTTCAGTGACTTTAATAATTCCTCAACTCGAGCCATAGCTCATATAGAATTAGACCTCAAGGGTTTCTTGCAACTCCTCTCTTTCACAAGAAGACTCAAAAATGCAAGTAACAAATGGAGGGTGTCAACTTCTACTAAAAATGCACCCGTTTACAATGCAACTTGGAAAGCTAAAATATCAGACGATAATGAACTATTAAAAAGGTTGAGGAAGAAATAACCCCAACAAAGATCTTGCTAGAACAAATCAACTTCATTCAATTTGACTTCAATAAGACAGGGATGCAAAGATACCTTCTAGGGTTTGACGACCACTCCTATGCTTTAACTAGTCATCATGGATGTACAATTTCTTCAAAATTTCTATTCAAAACAAAGAGCCCTTATGTTTTAGTTGCTCATGGGGTTCGCTCGCTGCCACAACAATGGAGTCCTGCACAGGGACCTGGAGCCTTCAAATTTGTTGCTGAACGTTAGCACTGGTTTGTTGAGGATCGCTAATTTTGGGCTAGGAAGAGGCTAACCCAAATAATTAAGAAGACGCCTTGAGCAACTCACAATGGCTCTGGCATACGGACAATTTCTTTAGAATCCAACGAACTGTTCTTCAGATGCTTAATGGCAGAGACTATCTCGTGGGCGACTTAGAGAAATTCTTCCTAATCGATATAACACAGAGGCTTTGGGTTCACCAAGATGGTTGTGCGTCAATGACAATGCATATACACATAAATCTTTGTGGCATCTTTATCACTTTAATTTGATAAATGTCACCCCATGAAGACATAACCCACTAATTTGGCTATGATTAAAATAAATGTCCTGGTATCTATTGGCAGGAGATGTGCAAATGCAACGTAAGAGTGCTTTGTCAAATACACGAATTCCTTGTTAACAAAGATATCCTTGTTAACTTTTTGACCGGCTATTACATTCTCATATATAGTAGTAGACCCATTGGCCAAGAGTCTGGCCCAAGAAATTCATGAAAACTTCCATATGATAGCCATTTAGATTCCATCGATTTACGAGATGACTGGTAACTGCTATTACTACAGTGGATTATTGAGCAAATTCGTAGTCTAGACACTATAACGAAAGTAGTAATGCTAATGCTAGCATTGCATCTTGATCAAAAAATGCCTTAAGCCATGGAAAAATCCTTCGAATAGAAGGCGAAAACAACCGAGAGTCTGATTTGGATCGTATTCACGTCAAAAGTTGAAACCTTGAGGTCCCATCACACTCTTCTGCTGCTAATTTATTGAGAATATAATCCCAGGTCACCAATCCATACAATGCGTTAGGGCTTGAGCAACTTCGATGGGTGATCGACTGGAGGTGCGTCGGAGAATGTAACCCTGCGTGAGTTTGAAGCCAAGGAAGAACCAAGATAATGTGGAAATGTAACGTCAAGCAGACTTGTGGTACCAAACAACTTATTATGGTTGTGCACGTGGATTTAGAGAGGCAATATTTCTCGTTAGATGATGATAAAACACTTTGTATTGACACACACAGAACAAGGATCAATCTTGCGTCCAATTTAGCTTGATTACTGTGAGAAACAATGTCAAATTAAATGGTGGGTGCTTTTGTTCACGCAACCACAAATTGACATTTGACAGGGTCCAAGAGTAGGAGTGCAAAATGGACAAGACGAGAGGAAACACTAATGATTACAGAGGAAAAGAAGGTGTTGGAGAATTACTCTTAGGGTTTTGGGTAATAGTCGATTCGCGTAGGGTTTATGAGTTCTCTGCTCTAAACAAAAATATTCTAAGCACACGAATGGAACCTCCACAACAACATCATTAAAAAACGGATGGCAATGCAGCTATAGATACCAACCAATTATAAAATAAATTTGACGAATGATAGTGATTAATGATGAGGGGAGATAGCCATGTACGAGAAGAGAGAGGCGTGGTAAGGAGGCGTGAAAAATTGAAATGCAGACTGGTAGCAATAATGACTGGAACGTAGGCTGAAATCGACCAGAGGGCAGAGGAATACGTATTTAACACCGAAATGAGCGCCCAGGACAGACAAGACAGACTTGCAGCGATACATAGGCGTTTTCTGCAAGTGAGGAGAAAAACCACCCAAGGAATAATGCGTTTCTGTATGACTTAGCTATGGAAGACTTCCATAGCTTAATTCAGGCCTAAGAACTAAGGCTGCTCTGATACCACTGCTAGACACAAGTATTAAGATAAACATGAAGTGCGCATTTTATTATAGATATGATACACAAATATATATATTCAGATGACTTTTGGATTCATATTCCAAGGTCTCTTGGACTCCCTACAACAGTTATGTCTTATGACGTTTCATATTCCTTCGCCTAGTAACCCTAAACGGATTACATTTCCAACAGTTGCTACTCCTCACTATTGGAATCGAGCCCAACTCATCACTTTTAAATAGATCTGCTCTAACTGTGACTCTCTCACGATGGCTCCTTTCTATTTAGTGGCTCACACAGGTGGCATTTCCCTTTTTTTACAGTTTCTCACACGACACATCATTGATATAATCTTTAATAGTGTCTCTGGTTTTGACTCCTATTCGTGGTTCGACAACTGAATTCTACATGGAGGCTATATGTTTATTCTCTAATTAAGGTCTCTTTGAGGGCGACTAGTAGTTTATTCACCAACCACAACCACTTGAAATTGGTGGTTACACGCTTATTCCCGATTCACCTGTTATGACCCTTATGGTGACTCGATTCATTAGTTTGGTGATTCGACTTAGAATACACATTAAAATAAATTTTTGCTTCTGCCCACACAAAACATTATCTCCCGTTTCTCTCTCACATAGGTGATCTCTTGGGGATCAGCGTTATGGGCGGTTCTATTTTATTTTTCTTTGACTTGGATTTGACTTTCCTTTTTTATCTTCCCTCGGTGCCAAGTAATGACCATAACGTACTCCATAACGGACCATAACGTACTCCCTCGGTGCCTTCTTTGATCACAGCAGTCCCTCAACTCCACTTGCTTCCTCAACTTCTCCTTATTGTGGCTTTGATACCATGTGAGTTTCACAGAGACAAGTATGGACAGGAATACACATTGGAATGAGAAAGAGTGGATTCATTTATGTCATTAGATGATGCAGTGTCTCATTCATCGTATTTAAAATCAGCCCGAGTGGATATCAAGTCGGCAAACCGGTGAGCGGATAGCTGGTCGATTCAAACTGGTCTTCAAATTGGCTAGGTGACTGTTTTCGTCATCTCAGATCAGCAAGTGGTGATAATCTGCCCTAAACACATGGTATATAATGCTCTGAGGACTGATATATTTTCCCATGGATCAAATACTATCTCTTAGCACAAGCCTCATATAAATTTTCCTTGAGAATCCTGTGGTGTTACGCTATGAATATTATTATATGATCAATGACCTTATTGGTTGTAATTTGTTTTGAGTATATGGTGGTAAACGTGGTCTGGACCCTGAACACTGGTACTCTCATGATATCTGAGCTTGACATCTTTTAAAACACTGTTGTGAGAATACTGTTCACTGCTTTTATGCTCTAATGATGTTGGAATGAACTCACTGTCACAAGTACAACGGTATCTCTCTATGGATATTGATGGTCATATTCTTCTTATGAATGCATAATTCCATGGTTAAAAATAAACCTTAAGAGGTCCCTGGTGGGTGAAATACTTCTGTTCGCATTTGTGGTAACATTCTGCAATCTTATACTGTTGGTTATAACTGCCCTAAAAAATTAAATTATTTAATGTAGTTTTTAGTGAACTGAGTCGTTGAAATCAGATTGGTCCGAGTCAATCTGAGTCCGGGTCGATGTCTGCATTGATAGGTGACCGAGTCGATGTCCGGTTCCCAGTTTAAAAACTATGGTCTCATTACATATTAAGAAAGGAGGAGTATGTTACGTAACTCCCAAATACCTAAGTATTAACCACTACATTAATTATTACATTAAATGCCTCATTATTACATCACTTTATTAGTGAGACTTTGTTATACGTGTAAGTCCTAAAACATCTAAGTTCTAAATCCGACCATTATCTCTAACATGGTTGTTGTGGTTAGAAATCTCCTTTTGTTAAACTAACTTGAGTCCAAGTGATGCGCAAATGTGCACTGATGTCATCGCCCAAGAGAGTTGTTTTGGAGTAGCATGGTCAGGATGGAGAATCTTCATCTGGACAGCCCTGGGCTTGGCTTATGGGCTGTCATCTTACTCTGATGTACTTCCATTTTGTTATTAACAAAGCATTAGCTTCTGTTATGTTAATTACTGTTATCCTCTCTTTGCGTTGTGGTTGTTTTACTTATCTATGAACAGTGGATCATGTTAAAAGGGTTTCTGTGCACACCATGAAGAGTTCAAAGTACTCAAATCAACATTGTGAAAAAAATATATTTATAGAGGAGATTTGATATACAACTGTTGCTGTATATTATAAAAACATTGCAAGGCATTTGTCTTAAACATGATCTGCAGTGCTCCGATTGATGATTGTTTATACTGTGTGTGTGAGCAATCTCCCAAATGATAGATGGAAAACAATATCTTTTAAGGCTATATTGGGATAATCCATCTTGAGTGTCATTTTATTTCATTAATGTATGAATTCATCTACATGCTATTTATTATAGATAAAGGTATACAGTGAACACTAATCTAAATGCTGGATTTCAATCAAGCCTAGACATAGTTGAATTTTGGGGTACATTACACTGACACTTCAAGGCAGAAGATGTTTTCATAGGCAATTCATGTCTAGTATTATTTGGTCAATCTTGATCCTCTAAATTTGCTGTTAAATATTGACATTTTCTATACGGTGATAAAAGTTATCCATAATCACCATTCAAGGGGGATTGATGTTTTTAACGTTCTTGAATTTTGTTTGAATCTAAGTAAGATGATGGTGTAAGTTTGGGGTTTGTCAAACCCCCGTTCATTAAATGATTGATACAGAATTTATGTTTGAAAAATCCTTTTTTAAAAAGCTTGTTTCGTTACATTTGAAACAATTTTACAAAAGATGAAAAAAGTAATCATGGAATAGGTAGAAGGCAATCTTAGAGCTGTAAATCAGCAAGGATTTCTAAAGCATCTTGAAACTTAATGCAAGCAATTATATTAACTTTCAGCGAGAAGCTATTAAAGGGATAGAATGACCAGACCATGCATAAGATAAGTCATTATGTGTGGTGGTGTCCAAAGCATCTCGTATATGGATCTACCCAAGTTCATTGAAGGTGAAACAAAATAAGGGGGACTTAAAATAATCCATTGGCTTCATAATGTTGGTCTATAAGCTTAAGACAATGTGAAATTTGTGATATGTGGGGTAGTTGCTAGTAAAATTGCAAATTGTTTTCAACTCTTTTTTGCGCATTCACCATAAAGTTTAGTTTACTTTGCCTTTTTGTATTCATTTGATAGGTTCCATATTCTATATTGATAACTTGGGATATTGTCCAGCTGTTAAGTGCTAGTATTGGTATTCATTTCACACTGTTTTGTTTTAGGAATTGGGGCACAAACAGCATTGAAGCTTATTCGTCAACATGGTTCTATAGAAAGCATCTTGGAAAATTTGAATAAAGATCGGTATGCATATCTTGTTCATGATCCCTTTTTAATGTGTATTGACTAGTCAGTATGTTTGGAAGTATGCTTTTGGTGTCATCTAGTAGGAGTAACATGCACTGCCTATGCACTAGTTCATGTATTTTTTAAATTGCTCTTTATCCTTGAGAATTATTGTCGAGTCACCTTCAAATTTGAAGAAGTATTACATATGTAATCTGTAGAAAGGTGGTGTGAAATGTCACACCTTCCAGTTATGTGGTTAAATCATAAATGTATGGAATGCACTACTGTTATGTTTAGAACATTCACTGCTAGGGTGTGGAGTGCATGAGGCCTAGTCACAAGACTCTACAGGTAGGCTCACAAGACACAGGGTCTACGTAACTCTACACCTTAGATGAGTCTGTTTGACCCAGACCTGGTGGGTCTGTCAGGGAGCATGGTTGACCCACTCAAAACTGCCAAACAAAACCCTAAACTTACTTTTAGCAGGAGCTGCCGAGTCAACATAAATGATAAAACCACCGAATCATATGATTTCAGATTTGACTCTGTGTTGACTCGACATTAGAGAGTTTACTGTTTGAGAATCTTTGTTCATTTTGGTTCTTGAATCATAATTTCACGCTATTTTCCATGCCAATTGTGAATCTTGATGGATGAATGATGATATGATCATGATTGTATGCTATACTTGGTTCTGTTTGGATATGTTATTTTTGCATTTAATTCTTTGTATTTGCATTATATTCAGTGTAATCTCTCATGTATAACTCTAATCTTAAAAAAACTTGAAAATATATATTTTGGTTTTTTTCATTGCGCCGAGTCATTGTTGAGTTGACTCACGAGTTTTTGCTGAGTCCCATGTCAAGTTTGATTCTTCAGCCAAAACAAGTCTTGTGTTGAGTAAAGTCCGGTGATGTAGATGTGAGGATTGTTCTTGTGTTGATATGACTACAATCTAAACATGGAATAGTTATTTTTGTTAATGTTAAGTGCAAGTGGGTGAAATGAGAGAATGCTTGTTTACATTAGTGAGGACTAGTCCTATTCTACATGATTGTTTGTGTTGAAAGATGACACATGAATTTAGGTGGCCCTCAATGATCAAAGAAATGACATGTAATTACTAATTATTACAATACAAATATCAAGGTTGCAAAACCACCGTCCCTCTTATTTGTCTACCAGTTTCAATATGGTAGCTTGTAGGAGATCCTTCTGGCAATTATTTGCCAAAGGTCTAGACAGGTTTGGATGTGGGTCTGTATGAAATATGAGTTCTAAGATACCTTTGCAGGTACGAATCTACATCGTATACTTGCTGCTATAAGAATTCCACTATGGAACTACCGATTATAAATTAATGCCCACAAATCGTCAAGGGATCTACATGAGATTAGCATAACTGTACAAGGAACGTATATTCTATAAGATAAATTGAAGTGCAACCAGCCACTAGCTGTATAACATTAGCACCATTTTGGATCTTTTATAGTATCGGACAGACAGGTCTAGAATTTCAAGAGATAGGCAGCTTGAATTGAATGGAGTTATTGAATTCTCTATAGTTACATTTTAGGGTAGAATTTAAATCCATTTGGTGGAAAGCTCTGAGCAAATCTTAGAAGATGAAGCAATTTCCAGCAAAACTTAGGCCTACAGGAAGAAATTTGATTCTTACAAAGAAGCCTCTACCAAATCTAGAGTCCACACGAAATAAATGTTCCTGTGGTGTACAAGCTTTTGTTGTCCGCATTACTTTCTCAGAATTGCACAACATGCACATTGTAAGAAAACTTGGTTATCACTCCATGCTTGACAGCTTGATGGAGATCATTCATACCCTTGATTTAGTAGTGGCCATCAAGAGCTTATTTTTTGTTTGTTTATTTCCTTGATGTAGTAGTGGCTAGCAAGGACACCACTATCTGGTTGTTTTTCTAGAGTGTGCTGATAGAATGAAGTGGAGTAGCAGGAGACACTCCCCTTGATTTAGCACTGGCCAGTAAGGCAATCACAGAGTTTAATCTCACTGTGGTTATGGTTTATACCATTACTATAGTTATCTGACTATAGTTATGGTTTTTCTATGTTCCTGGGTTGGGTGGGTGTTGAGAGATTTGCCGAATGACTTATGAACCCTGTGAGCATATCCTTGCCCCAGCTTGGGGGGGTTTTCATTATGGGGCTACTATTGGTATATGATGGGTGGTGTTAGCACAAATTTCCACCCTCCAATTGAGCTGATATAACCTGTTATTACAGCGATGAAAACTTGGATAATTCAAGGAGAAAAGCCCCAAATTGTCATGGGCTAGGCCTCTCTTTGTTTGGGCTAATGCTTGCTAGCCTCAGGGGGGGAGTCCCTAAGGTAATTTGCCGCTGTCCTAAGTCAGATTTTCTTCGTTTAATGACAAAAACAGCCGCTGTTATGTTTTGGACAGAGTGTTAAAACTGTCCAAAACACTTGGAAAAGATAGTTTATTCGCTTGGAGGGTTCCTATAGGGTTAGCATGAGAAATATAGAAGAGAAATAGAACAGAAAACTACTCAAAAGATAAATGAAATCACAATGAACTGTTAAGGAGAATGACAAATCAGATTGCAAAACTAACAAAATACCATCAAGAAACAACGTTAGAACACAAACACTCAATTTCTTTATTGATAGGCTTGTAAGAGGGTTGGTTGTGCCACAATTGGCAAGTCCACAACCGGTACAATGATCACTTTGCTCAAAGAAAAGTCACTAGTCTAGGAACGAGGGAGAGAAGAATGAGAACAAGAAACTATGCTAGATGCTTCAATATCCGACCAATAATAAATGAAGACTATCCAATATATAGGAGAGGAGCTAAGTCACTTGACACGAAGACACGGGACACAGAGGACACGGGAATACGAGTATCTGATACGGACACGGCGACCCTTGAAATCAGGACACAGGGGACACGTTATATATATATATAAGTTAAAAATTATTGAAATAGACGAAATATTGATAGATCATAGACTATAGTAGATATTGATCAGTGATACATCATGAACTCTGAAAGAGATACATCGTACATCATACAAAATTCAAATCAATCAATCTCTAAACATCATACTCATAGAACATAGACATACTGATAGTCTAATACCGTATACAATGTACATGATACAAATTATACAATGATATGATACATGTATGAATCATGATGTAACATTAGAATTTAGAACCAATGTGAAGGAACCATAAAATAGAAGTTAGAACCATAAATACTAAATAGCAGTTTGCAGATTTCTCATTAACTTTAGTCTTTAAGTCATCAGAATAAAAATGTATTACATAGATGCTAAGGGAATTCTAGTCCAAAATACAAAATAGAGTAGAATCTAGATACAAAATAGGTAGGTACTAGGAATCTCATATCTCATAGACTCATAGATATTAGAGTCACTGGAAGTGTGAATAGTCCTCCATGTCATAATCAACATCACTACCACTGTCCTGTCCTCCATCCTCCTCCTCTACGCCCAATCCAAGCTCTGCTACTCCACCTGTTGGTGTGGTGGATGACTCATCAAGGGGCTCCTCATTGTCCTCATCAAAAGTGACCGCCTCTAAGACTGGTTCATTAAGATCCATGTTGGCTAATGCCAACTCAATATTGCCATCCAAACCCATATCATCAGGAAATACATCCCACATCTTTGTCTTTCCCTTCAACCACTCCTGCCTTTTCTTGTAAATAAGACGAAGGTTGGTGTGCACATACACCATTGCCTCTGCCCTGGATTGCTCAATCCTGCTCTTTTTCACACTGTACAAATTTCCATATGTTCTCCAATTCCTCTCGCAACAAGAGGATGAAGTAACCTAAGAAAGGACCATGAAGGCTAACTGTTGTAGAATAGGGCATGTTGCCCCATGAGTTGCCCACAATAGATAGGCCTCTTTGACCCCCTTGTCTTCAAGCACATCATACCCTCCAAACCTTTTAGTGCCAGTGGAGAACTCAACGAAGCCTGACTGAATCTCATTAAGCAATGCTCTAGCTTGGTATATCCTTCTAAATGCTACCTTTCTCCCTTGTGACATCTCCCCATACATGTGAGGAGGGAATCTGGGTGAAGGGCCAACATCGACAATGAGCCACTCTTGACTGTAGAACTTGGGGTTCATTGAATGAACCAAGCAATGCAAAGGTGTACAATTCTTATCCCACCTAGAAAGAAGAATATCTTGTACAGTGGACCATAAGCTTTCTGCTGATGTCCCATACTCAAGGGACTCATTCTCCATAACAATTGTCTTCATAGACTCAATCATGGAGCCCCATCCCTCATAAACATCTTCCTAATATGGGCTTGTCTGTGTCTGCAAACCTCAAAAGAGAAATGATAGGGTCCATGATTTTAATGCTAAGATTGACACTCTCCCACCAACCATTACTCTTTTTGAAGCAGCTTGATCTGTCTTTCTCCAAAAAGACCAAAGATCTGAATTAACCATGGCCCCAAGAGCAGCCTTGACCTCCCTCAACCTCTTAAGCATGATGAATGAGGAAGCAAACCGAGTATCTGCATTCTTCAACAATGATAGATGTGTGTACTGTTTATATATTGTAAGGGCATTGGTTTGGTTTTGTACAAAATTTCGGATATGGCGTGCATCATCAATAAGAGTGCTAATCCATGTCACATTTAAAGCAATGGATTTAAGTGCTAAATTCAAGGAATGAACAATGCACGATGTCCAAAATATTTGTGGATATTTAGCTTCCACAATTATGCCCACAGCTTTGCAAACATGTGCATTGTCTGTAATAATTTGCACACAAGAATCAACACCTACATCTTCAATAACTTTTATGAACAACTCACCCATATATGTTGCATCCTTATACTGTCCAAGAGCATCCACCACTTTCAAGAAGATCGGTCCATTCTGGGAAAACACCATGAAATTGATGAGTGGATGGCGTGCTGCATCCGTCCATCCATTAGAAACAATACTGACACTTGATGAGACCCATGTTGATTTAATGGGTTGTAGGATTTTGTCCACTTCCTTCTTTGCCTTACCCAACAATGTGGTTCTAAGCTTCTCTGAACCTGGAGGCACATACCCTGTTGGAGCTTGTTCAACTAGAGCTCTACACATCTCAACAAACGTAGGAGACTGTGCAACATTAAATGATATGAAGTTGAGATAGAAATAAAATGCAATGGTAAGATCAACTTCATCAATCTTCTCTTGTTGGAAAATCTTGTCCATTGGACCACGAGTTGAGGCTGCCCTCTTTTTTGGTGTTGGCATGTCAAACCTACTCCCAAATCTGCTAGATGGAGTTCTCAAGAAAGGAAGAGGATCCTCATTCTTTTGTTTGCTGCTCATTACTGCCACATTGCCCAAACTAACTGTATCCTCTCTCTCCATCACCACTCGTTTTTCAACACTCACTGCTTTACATGCTTTAAGTCCACAAGCAAGGCCCAATAAATGGCCTTTAACCCTGTTAGCTCTTTGTAAACTTCGTTTGACTGAGAAACTAATGACAAAGGCAACCTACAAACCAACTTTGAGATTCGAAACTAGCCTTTCAGACCTGGAGAGGGCTCTCTTGGGAGACTTTGTCTCGGTACAGGATATGGCTTTAAGCTGTCGGCTAGATTTAACACCTTTGAATAATAAGTTCTGGTTCTATTGGCAGAAAAGAGTAAGACCTCGGGCTATGGAGTCGATTTAAGAAAAACGATAAAAACAAATGACTCGGTAACTGAACTTGAGAGGATAAAGGCTAAGTGACAACAGTTTTCAGTTTAAAATCATTGTGTGTGGCGAGGAGAAAAACACGTGAAGCAACTCAGAGCACCGCTGAAGATGAATTCGGAGTTAACTTAGAGGAAAGACGATTTGTCTAAATGGCATGAATCTTAGGGCGCTGCGCAACAAATCCTAGGTTCAAAATTACGTTCCTATTCAGGCAGAAATAGAGATGAATAAAGAATACAAGAAGTACGTACTCAAGGAAGGAAACAATACATCCAATTGCTACAATTAGAATCTTTTCATCAAAGCTTCAAGACTTTTGCATTAAATTTCGATCAAGCTCAAACTACATTCAATAGCCACTGCCTACACTAGTTTGCCAACCAACCTAGCTTACATGGAAAAGATCAAATATATAGGCGAGGGCGTCGCTTGGGCTACCCTACTCTCTAGCTACTATTCCTAGAATTTAGGAAACTGACCGTTCTCCGTTAAATGACCTTTCGCACGACGCCTTTCCAAAAATAGAAACCAACTGTATTCGGTCTCATCATGACTGCTTGTCTTTGCCACGGAGATTCGATTATCAGCAAGGTCTTGTCATGGGGAGAGTGATGTGTCGATGCCTTCCTTCGACGGGATATCCGAACGATCAAGTGCTTTGCTAGACTGCTGCCATTCTCTGTAACTGCCTTGATTTCTGTCGCGTGCTCATTTGTTGGGGTGCGTATGTGGTGAGTGATTGCTGACTGTTGTAGTCGTTACCAAAATGACAAAACCGTCTAAGGGCGATGCCTTCTTCAAAACTGTCAAGACCTGTGCCACGTTTGAGAATACAAGAATGAACTCAATTAATCCTGTTTCTTCTGTGCCCTGGCAAGAGCTGTGCGGGCTTTCTCCTCGACCGCTTCACATTCTCTAAAGTGCTTCGCATTCCTTTCTTTCGACCTCCTCTGTGTTTCGCCCAACTGTACGATTGTATCTTGCGCATCTCTGAGCTGTCACTTGAGCCATGTCACGTTTCCCTCGCGACCCTGTGATGCTAACACCTCAAGGGTCTTTGTTGCTAACTGTCATCTTAGTATCCTGTTTTCCTGGTAAAGCTCGGCGATAGAGAGCTGTGCTTTCTTCAGCTGCTGAGACGACTCTCGAACATCTGTGCCTCCGACTGCCCTCCTTGTTATGCTCCAGCTTTCTCGACTTGCACCTTTGACCGGTTCCAGCCGAATAACGTGCATAAGTAATTCTTCGGTAGACGACCTTGCATGCGGTTCGCTCGGGACTCGGGTTTCCCCAGCTTCCTTGTTCTTCTTTGTCCTACCCCTTCTCCGGGGTATTTGCTGTTGGGAGGACGAGGCTTTTGACGTCTTTCCTTCTTGTGCAACCTCTTCCACTCCAGCCTCCGCGTGGTGTGATATTACCCTTTCAGTGGATAGAGGCAAATCTTCTTTTGGATCCTTGGGGATGCCCACTGTGAGCAAGAACGAATCCCAGTTGCTCCCCAACCGTCTTAATTTCTCAACTACCAACAATTTAATCAACGAGACATGGGAGAGCTTCCTTTTCGATTGATCCACTTCAGCCTGTGTGTTGTTTGCCGTCTCTCGGAGGTTCTGGTGTAAGAAAAAGGGTAGATTTACTGGTTTCCTTCTTGTGAAGTGCATCAACAATCTAATGTGATGTGAATGTATCCTGTCGAGCCTCCCTTCACAGGTGAAATATTTGCTGATTACTCCAAGTAGGTTCTGAAAAGGTTCTTGCAAATATCTACCCATAACACCTGTCTCGACTTTCCCACCTAAATAATCTCGCTTGATGAAGTCTTCATAGCACCGCATGTCTAAGGGCATGCCCTTAAACCACCTTTCGCCACGCAGAGGGATCTTTGTTGCGACTGACAAAGTTTCCTCGGTTACTTGAAAAATGACACCTGAGATCACTGCGCGGAATCCATCGAAACTGAGTGCGAACTGCTCGACTAGTCTCATATTGAATCCTTGAATTTCCCCACAAAAGGCCATGCACCCGAATTGTTCGAAGGATGCTGTGATCTTCGGATCTTTGTCGATCAACGTCAAGTTCTGGGGCTCGGGCCCAACGCTTCTGCTACTTCGCGCGCCCTTCCTTATGTTTTGGGAGGTTGCCATGGCGCAACTCGTATTTGTCTTGCGCGTGGTGGATTTGGCACGGGCTTGATCAACCTGGGCTTGTGAGAAGACTACAAACAATGCATAAGCTTGACTGGTGAATAAAATGCATGTAGAACATCCATAATTTATAACCGAGAGGGCGAGAGGTGGAATCGTGCCAGGGAACATTGAATTCATGGCGACTGGATGTTTCGAAGCGAACTAAAGATTTTTCGTAGCACATCCGCGCTACGAGTACATTTCGGGGCGTGTAAAGTACATCTGATAAGGGTTGTAGGGCATATGTGATACGAGCGTCATGATTTTTCATTCTTTCAGCCCTCGTAATGAGCTGATGATGGTCATTGCACTTGTCGATGTGACTTCTATTTAACAACTTGCCTTGACCCTCATCACGTAAAATTTCCTTTTTGATAGGACCCAACTCTTTTAGGAACATACTCGTACCATTTACACATGTTTTGACTCTGACATCCCTTCCCGACTCCAAGGGCCAGTCGACCACTTGCTGACTTCAACTCCTTTGTTGTTTAGTACTTGACTTCACATGCTTTGACACACAAGCCATGACTCGACTAAGACCGACTCTAACTAAACAAGAAAAATGACAGTGCTAACAGCTGGCTCCAACGAGGATGCTATCCTCCCAATGAGGTAGCAAAGAACAACAGACCAGGTGCCTGACCATTGGGCCTCATTCAATTTTCAGACACAGTTTCTAACTAACTCAGCATAAACTCAGGGCCTTCACTTCGAGCTTCAATTTTCTGCTGACACACTGACTTGAGACAAAAATAAAATGACTATTTACAATGACATGTGACTTAAACGGTCTTTATTGCACCAGGGAATGTTTGAGGAACCTGCCGTTTACAGGCCCCCAACCAATGCACTCTTTGTTTAGTTCTTCTAGAAAATAAGCGTTATTCCCGCGATATGCACCGATTCTGAATGGGCTTGCCCAAAGATGATCGAATTTTCCGCGCTTTCTTTTATCTTCATTCCTCGCGTCCCATTTCGGCACCAGATCCACCAACTGAAATTCCTCCTGCTTAGAGTGTTTGTCGAACGTTTTCTTCATCCTTTCCTGGTGGAGTTGTGATCGATTGTACACTTGTTCTCTCATCTGATGTGTGTGAATTAACTAATTTATTCTCCTCTGCGTGTCATCTGGCTCGACTTCCTGCTCTTGCAACAACTTTCTAACGGGCAACCCCGATGAGGTGGGAAAAATCGCATCTGCGCCGTATACAATTTGGAATGGTGACGTCGAGATGGACTTCTTGGTGGTGACTTTGTTTGCCCATAGTGCATAAATAAGTTTTTTATGCCAGGCCTTCTTGTTGTCTTTTAGGAGTCTTTTGATGATCTTGGTCAAGCTTTTATTTGACGATTCTGCTAACTTGTTTCCCTATGGGTAATATGCTGTAGAATGTCCCAGGGTTATATTGTAATCCTGACAAAACTTCTCCATCTTCTTGGACTTGAACGCAACCGTGTTATCTGTTATGATCTTGACAGGGCTTCCAAATCTCGACAGAATGTTTGTCTCCAAAAATTGAATGATGACTGCGTTAGTAGCCTGCTTCGTTGGAATTGCTTCTATCCATTTTGTGAAGTAATCTGTGGTCGTGAGTATCCATTTGTGCTGCGCCAAGGATGGCGGATGGATCTCCCCTATAAAGTCCAAACCCCATTGCATGAAAGGCGCCTCGATTGAAATCGGCTTCAGCGGTAGGGGCTGGATCTTTCTCCTTCCGTCGAAAACCTGACACTTGTGGCAACTATAAACTTCTTTGTATACGTCTGTGAAGGTGCTAGGCCAATAATAGCCCGCTCTTAGGATTTTGTGCCCGATGGTTTTCCAATAGTGATTTCCTCTGTAGTCGCCTTTGTGGAATTCCTCGATAGCTCATTTCGCGTTGTTTTCCAGCAAACAACTCAGCAATATCCCTCCAGGATCCTTCCAGTACACTGAGTTATCCATGATGCAGAACTTAACAACTTTGAGCTTTAAGAATTTGGCCTTGGTCTTACTTAAACCTGGAGGGGCTTGCAGATTCGTCAATACATAGATGATGTCTGTGTACCACGGTGAATCAACGAACTGTTGAGACACCTGCGCAATTGTTTCTTCCTGAGGGTTCTCTGACAGATCAACGATGAAGTTGATTTCCAAAGCGTCGCAGTTCGATTGCACCATCAGCTTTGCAAGGCCCTGACCCTTGATCAACTTCGTGGGCTTGATTTCGAGGTCATATTCCAGCATGGCCGCTATCCACTTACCTCTCCTTCCCTCACGGCCATGCTGAGTCAGGATATCTTTGACTGAGTTGCTGGGCACGTAAGCGATAACGTGGGAGTGTAATATGTACGTTTTGAACTCCTTTAGGGCTTTTACTAAGGCACATGCTTGTTTCTCCATAATGTCGTATCTTAGTGGAGAATCCCTCAACGTCCTGCTAAAATAGGCTACAGGCTTCTCAAAATCCTGATCGTCCTTCTGTAATAGCACGCTGACAATTGTATGCTTCAAGGCGAATGAAAATAAGATGAAGTCTTTTGTGAAGTCTGCGCTGGCCAACACGGGAGCTTTAGTCAGTGCTACCTTGATGTCTTCGAATGACTTCTTGGCTTTTAGATTCCACTTAATCTCGTTCCCTTTTCTGAGCATGCAAGTGATATGTTTTATGATTTCAGCCAAGTTTGGGATGAATCTTCTCAAGAAATTTACCTTTCCCAGGAAGGATTGCACCTCCATCTTACTGCGCAGATTGCCGATTTTCAGGATTCCTTCAACCCTGCTGGGGTCCATCTTAATACCCTCCTTTGAGATGATGTGCCCCAACAACTTCCCTTCTTGCATCCCAAAATGTGACTTTTTGGATTCAATGGTATGCGAAATTTCCTGCATTTCTGGAAGACCTTCAGATGCCCGAGGTGTTGTTCGTCGGAGTCAGAGTACACTGTGATGTTGTCTAGATAGATCACGATGAACTTGTCCTTTTCGTCAGCAAATGCTATGTCCATCTCCCTCTGGAAGGTAGCTCCAACATTCATCAGGCTGAAAAGCATCTTAGCATACATGAACGTTCCCCATGGTGTCGTAAAAGCCGTCTTTTCCTTGTCATCTGAGTGTACCATGATCTGATTATAACCCGAAAAACCATCCAGCATGGACATCTTCTGGGACCCCACTACCTTTTGTAGAATGTAGTCCATTTTAGGGAGCGAGTAGTGGTCCTTGAGGGACAATTTGTTCAAGTTTCGGAAATCCACACACAATCTTATTTCACCGCTCTTTTTTCTTACAGGCACCAAGTTGGCCACCCATTTTGAAAACCTCAAAGAAACGATAATTTTAGCTTCGAATAGTTTCTTTACCTCCTTTTCGATTAGCGGCAGTAACAAGGGATTTATCCGTCTCAACTTTTGTTTGAAAGGCCTTTGGTCTTCCTTGAGAGGAATGACATGCTGAATCACTTTGGTGTCGTAAACCTTTAAGTCGTCATAACTCCAAGCGAAAACGTCGGGGAAATCCTTCATGAGCTTGATGTAATCTTGTTTGACCTCTGGACCAAGCGTTTTCGACAATTTGATTATATGCGGGTTCTCCTGAGTCCCGATGTTGCAATCTTCGACATCCTCATCGTTTGTAGTGATCTTGGGATTTCTAGCCACATCGTTTTCGTCAAACAACTTTTCCAACGGAAGTAGCCCCTTTGGGATGATGTTATTTTTTAGTTGTACTATGTCCCTTCCAGCTATTTGGTTTTGGAAAGGGTCGTCATCACTGAGTGCATTTGCACTCCCGTCTTTGTCGCAATAGTACTCGTCATCAATGTTTATGCTAGCGAACTTGTTGCTCATTTGGAGAAATCTCTCCACCTGTTTGTCGTTCTCAAACACCTGCCAGTATTTGATATTATCAGGCACCGCTGACCTGTGTTTGACTTCGATCTCGTATTTTCTATTAGGAAAGATGAGAATTTTAAAAACCGAGGCCGAGGTGGCCAATGCATCAGTGATCTGATTTTGCCCCCTCAGGATAGTTGATAGATTATACTCCGAGAATTCCTCGAGGAGGTCAAACACCAACTTCCTGTACGCTCTCAGCCTGGGGTGTTTGGATTGATATATGCCTTTCACCTGGTTTATTACTAGCTCGGAGTCTTCGTGCACTGCTATCTTCTTCGTGCCTAATTCTTTCAAAACCTTCAGGCCCAAAATCAGTGTCCGATACTCGACCATGTTGTTTGTATAGTCTAAAGCGAGTTTGTACGAGAAGAGTTTTGAGCCCACTTTGGGAGGGCTTATCCACACGTTGGCCCTTGCCCCTTCTTTGCTGACAGCGTCATCGAAACTTGTGTTCCACATCTCGTTCTCCCCGCGGTTTCTCGGATCAACGCACTTCGCTGGTTGTCGCGCGGTGTTAGAATTAGGGAAACAAAACATGAATTTAACTTTTTAAATTTTCTGAGGACAAAATCAGCATGAACACATCAAACTTATACAGATCTGAACTCCAAAAAATATTCTGAGTAGGCTAGATAGTTGGATCAGAACTTAAAAGATAATTCTGAACATGTATAGTAAACCATAAACACTTTCTGAGTGAGTAAAACACCTAGATCTGGACTAGAAGTTAATTCTGAACTTGTATACTAGATAGATCTAAACTGTAAAGTATTTTTGAGTGAACAACATACTTATATCTGAACTGTAGATAAATTTCTAAGCCAGATCTGAACTGAACAATAATAATAAAGCATGCTGAACAATAGATTAGTGATAACCAATGTAATAAAACTGAAAACTGTAACTTACCTCTGTTTGATGAAGTAGAGCATAACACATATGAGAGATAAAAGGCCACTAAAATATGCTCAGACAAGTCTTTGAGTCATGGATCTACCTCAAGGGTTAGATCACTTATC
>JZKD02S0610294.1:129083-145605 GCA_000966675.3 Picea glauca | reverse complement strand
CTGCCTGTATATAAGACGGAGGTTGGTGTTCACATACACTACTAAGTCACCTGACACAACGACAAAGAGAAGAGTTTATACTTGAGTCAAGCGTACATTTTTACTGGGGTCGTGACAAAAGAGTTCAACAACCAATGCCACCAACACAGAGGTACATAAAGGGCTTGGTTCTCTTGATTAAATGTCAGTTCCATACTCTCATACATGATAGAATCCAGTGAAAACATTGCAATTTTGCCAATCTTGAAATCCTGAAAACTATTAACTTTGTTGAATTTTTAATGGGACCTAAAATTCTACTTTCTCCATATGAAGTCCAATGAGGTTGGAACCACTTTCAAACATCCTGAAACAATTAATGGTAATGTTAAATAGCATTACCATTAATTACTAGGGTGGGTGAAATGGAGGGGGTGGGGTTCTCTTTAAATAGCATTAGCAAGGCAAAATAACCCTCAACTGCACACCAAAACACCTTACAACTCCAATAAAGAGCATTAGTAAGGCAAAATAACCCTCAACTGCATACCAAAACACCTTACATCTCCAACTTGCATGAGAAAACATGAGCCAAGTACTTCTCTATTACTTAGGCTTTAGGTTTTAGGGACCAAACCGGCCAACTGGTTTGGTTTATTGGCCGGTTTGAACCGCTCGACCATCAAACGGGTAAAACTGGCTGGTTTCGGTTCCGGTTCACCGGTTTTTAAAACAAGGATGTAGATATCTCTCTCAAATGCATGCGAAACCAAGCTAACTCTACCTCTGAACAAAATAACCAGGTACTGATCATATACCTGTCTCTGATGGGAACCAACCTCTGATAACCACAAGTGCTAAACTCTGGGAGAATCTCAAAATGCCAGCTATAATAGTGCACGCTGGCTCTTAACCCTCAAGATTTCCAAGGTTGGAAATCTAGGGGTTAACCGGTGGACAGCAGATCCTCCTCATTCTCATACACTGCATTTATTTGTAAATAGGTGTTCGTCAAGAGCCCCTATTGGTGGTTTATGTTCTGTTTATATTTACATGATTTGAAGAAAATGTTCATTTGAATGGTTATTGTTTTGTAACACATCAATTATATGTAATAGTTTATCTTCTTGAATTTTTCTTAATAGAATAGCACATTGGTGACCATAAGAACTGTCCTGAGCTTGTTTTCTGGCAAGGAAAGGTTCCTGAGAGCAGAGCTCCACCTACAGAATCTCAGTTGTGTGAAGAGTCTCGGTGTTTAACAAGTATATTGACCTAGTAGGAAGAAATGTTTTTGGGTGTTTAGGTTATAATTAACATGTTAAATGTTTTTGACCACAGGCATCCGATACCAGAGGGTTGGCCATATCAAAGAGCTAGATCTTTATTCAAGGAACCAGTTGTCACCCCTTTAGAAAACCAACTAGAATTGAAGTGGACTGTTCCGGATGAAGAGGTTCTATTTAAAAGTTTGATGTGACAGTGAAATGTGTACTAAAATTTTAGTGACTTTTTTTAATGATTAATTTTGATATTCCAGGGATTGAAAAGCTTTCTTGTAAATGAAAATGGGTTCAATCATGAGCGAATAACAAAGGTAAAACTCATACCATTCATTAGAAGTACTGATTTTTGCTTTTTGCATTTGGAAGAGATGATGGATTACAACTTTCAGATTATGGCTTTTTACTCAGGCAATAGAGAAAATCAAAGCTGCTAAGAACAAGTCATCTCAAGGACGGTATGCCTTTTTCTTCAATGTTTTGTTGAGGTTTGGGACTCGGAGTTGTAGTTTTGATTACTAATTGAGATTTTATGTACAGCTTGGAATCATTTTTCAAGCCTGCTGTAAATAGATCAGTGCCAGAAAAACGGAAGGTAATTATCTTATTTGCTCTGGAACATGGTTATGATATTTTCCAGTTAGGAAAGAGCTGCTGATAATTTGGCACTGGTACACTGTATTTTGTTGGAATGAATCTTTTTAGAATCGTTTAAATTGTGACTTCTACCTTACAACTGATGTTATTTCAGGAACCACCTAAAGCTAAGACGGGTAAAGAGGCGGCAAGCAAGAAAGGAAAGACTGCAAAAAAGTAGACAGGCATTTAATAGTATGTCAAGATACCACATGGCTTTTGAGGAAGTAGTGTGGTGAGTACATTTCTTGTAATCTTGTTTCTTCCTACATATTTGACTGCTGCTTTGTGTTTTGGATGGAAGCTGCAGATTATATTAGCTGAATATTATTTACGGATGGGACATCATTTGTGGTGGTTTCAGTTTTAGGCAATGCCCACATTTTTTCTAGGCTATTGTTAAAAGTGAATGAATTCTATGAGCTAGACGATGTTTTAGGCTATTTTTCCCTCCTTTGTATTGTTTGACTCTCTTGTTAAAGCATTGTAGCTGAGCTTCTAGCTTTGTGTTTCTTACTTCATTGGTAGTCAGAATTTGAGAAGGTCATTTCTTCTAACATGGTCTTCAGACTGTATCAGGCAAGCTGTATACCTTGTGCGGTTCTCCAATTTTGTTTAACTCCCGAAGGTTACTTTTAATTACACTCAGGAAGACTGGGATTGTACATGATTGTGGTTTGGTCCGTCATGACATTCATTTTTAATGTATTGGTATGTTTGGGAGATTATGTGGGCTGTACAAAACTAGAATGTATCTTGTGAGAGTTGTCCTGAAAAGAGCTTACAGTCCACCTAAAAACAAAACAATGAATGTACATCCATGCTGATCTGAATGCAGTGGCGTTATATATATAGCCTCCTATCTGAATGAATCGTTTGATTGGCCTATAAGTTTGTTTTGTGGTCAGTAATCATTTACCATGTTAATGATTGATATCTAAGGCCATTCCACTTCAGCTTAATAACCTAGAAATGATGCATGCATATATCTGAATCTGAACTGATGCAAAAATACCGGCAATGTTATCTGAAACTGTAAGCAACTTTATGCTTCCATGGCATAATGAACTAAGAGTGTGCCTGTGACAATATTTTCTACCGCTTGCATCTTTGTTAGCTGTTACAAATAAAATTAATGTTAGTTTTTCAGTATAGTAACATGGTTCAATGTATATTGTCAGTTAGCTAGTTTAATTGCATTATTTTCAATATTATTGCTACTAAAAACAAAGCAATGAATGTACATCCATGCTGATCTGAATGCAGTAGCGTTATATATATGCCTCCTATCTGAATGGATGCTCTGTTTGGCCTATACGTTTGTTTTGTGGTCAGTACTCATTTACCATGTTAATGATTGATATCTAAGGTCATTCCACTTTCAGCTTAATAACCTAGAAATGATGCATGCATATATCTGAATATGAACTTGATGTAAAAATACCGGCAATGTTATCCGAAACTGTAAGCAACTTTATGCTTCCATGTCAATATGAGCTAAGTGTGCCTGTGACAATATTTCTCATTGCTTGCATCTTTGTTAGCTGTTACAAATAAAATTAATGTTAGTTTTTCAGTATAGTAACATGGTTCAATGTATATTGTCAGTTAGCTAGTTTAAACTTTCACTGCATTATTTTCAATATTATTGCTACTGCCATAATATTTTGCAGCAGTAGTTTCAATATGTCAGCGAATCCATATGAAACCTACAATATACGAATTTTACAACATCCTGGGTAACACTTGGACTACCTTATTGATTGCAAAAGTATTAGGGCTCATGTACTTTCAGTTGCATGATATTTTGAGACAATGTTCTAAATATCTTGTTTCCTAATAGGTGACGAAAGATGGTAGGTCTCAAGGCCTGCAAAAATCAAAGGACTGCTCTTTGTCATGCAAAATTTGGTCAGACCAAATATAAGCATAATGACTTTAAGAAGGTTTCAGAGGAAAATCAAGTTGTACAAGTAATGTCGTGTTTTGGAACTAGTGTGAACCAAGATTTTGTTTGATTCGCTTTTTATTGAATTGAATGTTAACAAATTGCTGCCAATGTTAGGGGTGCTTAGCCGTACTATTTTGCAGAGGGCAGTATCACCGTGAGAGGTACATCTATTAAATGCTAGGGACTGGTCTTTCATATAGAAATACATAACTTTGACTTGAACGTAAGTCTACTCAGCACGCTATATGTATATTCAATAATGTGTCTTGGGTGCAGGCCTGGGATTTGATGTCCCAACGATTTTTTGGTTTTTAGATGTATTTGACACATGGATACAAATCCACATGTCAAAACTTTTTGGTATAAAAAATCTTAAATTGACATTCCACATAAACAAAATTTAATTAATTTTAATTAATCCTCCAATAAATGAAATTTAATTAGTACCAGACTCCCAATCTTTGAAATTTAATTAGTCCAGACTCCCAATCTTTGAAACTTAATTAGTCCAAACTCCTACTTCACACTCCCAATCTTTGAAATTTAATTAGTCCAGACTCCCAATCTTTGAAACTTAATTAGTCCAGACTCCTACTTCACATAAAGTGTTAATAGTTAAGTGAATGGATAATGAAATTTAATTAGTACCAGACTCCCAATCTTTGAAATTTAATTAGTCCAGACTCCCAATCTTTGAAACTTAATTAGTCCAGACTCCTACTTCACATAAAGTGTTAATAGTTAATTGAATATCCATTCACTGACCTACTCAAATTTACATATAACAATACATACAACAACAAGACAATTTGACACGTGAATTTGAGGTAAAACATAAAATGACGGGCATGAAAAACAAACCACTGTCATCAAAATTTCACTTGACAGGTAGGATAAATTTGAAATTCCAACCATGCTCGGGTGCCTTTGTAGTGAGAAGTCTCACCTCAAAGAACATGCTATATGGTTAGAGAAACTTCCCTTGGGACTTCTACTACAATGGTGATCACTGTGCGAGTAAATAACCTACAACAATAGGACAAGGCCTAGTGCAACAACTGTAATAAGACTACCCTCTACTTTATGATTGTTGCTTGGAGCCTAAGCACTCCTTGATTGAATGAGAAACAATATGGTTTTGCTTATAGTTATTCTTCCTTGTTGGGTTTCCCATTATCTTTACATATGATCATATCTAGTAATGGATAATATATAATTGCCTATTTGGTCTAGTGTAACAAGAAAAACCATTGGAGAACACTGCGTTTACGAGCCATGGGCGTTGTGACAAGCATGATCTAGTGTGAGCGATCATATTTCATAATATTGCCCAAATTAGCAACGTCAGAGCTTTCTCTCTCAAATTTTACAGACCAAATGTCAACCTAGTAAACTCCCCAACCAAATAGAGCCTTCTTTCAAAGGCATTGTGCAAACATACAATCATAAAAAAATTCTCAAGAGACTGGCTAAGAATGAAAACCATAATCATTTTTTGCCTTATTATGACTAAACACGACTTCATTACAAACTAGTATATTCCGTTGAAGATGCAACCTAAAACGAGTTTTCTTAGGCTCAAAGCCGTTTGAATTACACGAGCTAAAAGTTATATATCTAAACGTTGTTTCTATCATACGTTGTGTAGTGCCTATTATCCCCTGGCCTAGGGATAACAAAGGAGATCACGTCTCGAGGTCCACATGTTCTAGACATGGAGTATCGAGAGCCAGATGACTTAAAGATGGCCCAAGAGGGCTCCTCTTTTCTTCATTGCAATCCACTTATCATCAGCAACATTATCCATCACTCCAGCTTGGTTTTGAAGTGTCGATGAGTCTTGTTCCATGAGGTAATGAATCTGGGTGTCATGGTATGTATCACTATGAATTTTGAAGCACTTGAATATGTTGTATTGAATCCTTCTTCAATTTCATGACGTTTGCTTGGACATTATGCTCTTTGCCTTGTTCATACCTGGAAGGGTGACATGGTGCCCTAATAAGTTGATTTCCCTTTAGGATGGATTGCTATTGGGTGGATCTGTGAAAAGTCATCGTCCGTTCCTTGCATACATACCACTTTCCATCTTTATTCCTTTCATATCCCCTATCTTTGTTTGGGCATTGGGATTGACTACACTAGGAAGGGTTGTACCTTACCTCGTGGGAGTAAGGGGTTAAAGGTCCAGAGGGTAAAGTCGCTGGCAAGAGTTAAAAACCAATGTTGAAACCTTCGAGATGCTTCGCTCAGGGATCTTCGAGAAAGCAATGAAAAACTTCTCAGTAAGAAAAGGGGACCAGTAAGATAACATAAACACTCGAGGTACTAGTTGATGGATATGAGGTCTCATCATGAGCTGACTTATTATGACCATGGGCATGTAGTGGTATGACACTACCACCTATTTGGTTACCAAGCCAAGGTAGTGGATCTTGGTGGCATAGCCAAGAGAAAGGGGGTCTCATCATGACCCAACCTTCTCATTTCCATGAAATGTTTGTGGATAACGCTGTCAACTCTAGTCATCAAGCCAGGATAGTGGCCCTCAATTATTTCCTTGAAGCACAAGAGCAAAAGATAAAAAAAAATTAAGCTAAGAGTAAATGGCAATGAATGGGCTAGGAAACAATTGCGTTCATGACAAGGTGCAACTTGCCCTCTACAAAGGCATCCACATGTAAGACTTTACATTTTCCTGTTATCACATGAACCCCATGTCCAAATACTTACCCCATGCCACCTCATAAACTTACATGACTTGGACTATATCCCACCTGGGAAACACCCCAAACTTAAGAAAGGTTAGCCCAATAGGACACCTTGAGACCTCTAAACCTAACTTGTCAAATTGCATAATGTCTTTGAGCATTTGTTTGGGTTAAGGGGGGTTTGATGCACATGTTTGGGTAATTTAATTATTGGATGTGATTTACATGCTATGATCCCCATGACTTATGAACCCCTGGAAGACGTACTTGTTGTTGTTGTAGGACCTTGCTCGGTGGACAGGTGCACATGAGGGAATGATTAGATCGGACCTTCATATAGCTCAAAGCCCATCGATGGATGCTGAGACCCCAATCGAGGGTCATGACAGGGATTGAAAAACTTGCACTAGGAGAAAGAAGGATGTTGCCTTTGGAGGCACCTTGACAGACGTAGACCAAGGGGATCTTTCTCCTCCCACATGGATGTTATCCCTTGAGGGCCCTGAACGTCATCATGGATACCCTAGACGACATCTAGAACTGGTCTTGTCATCTTGGATGACATTTATGAGGCATTGACACATGTGGGCAGGGTTTCAGGCCTTTGGAGGCCCATCGTTTCACTTTCATTACCCAATGTACCATACTTGGTGCTCAATGTCACCCTAGAGGGGCATGATGTCACCGTTTGAGTGATTCTTAGATGCAAATTGATTTTATTTTGTCTAGATTTAATTTATGTAAAACACTGCCCAGGTTGGTTCAATAATTATGCACTGAAATTAATTTCAGGTTAAATTTTGTTTAAATAAGCAGAAAGTGACATTCATTTTGATCATAACTTGTCCTTGGAGACAAGAGGTATGAAATTTGTGCCCTATTAGGGTTATTGGTTGAAATTGTGAGGCATCACTCTTGTTTAAGGCTTGTATTTGCAACTTGGATCAATTTTTGGAGTTTTATGGTGATCTTGCATGGTATACTCATGATTATTCTTGGTGCAAGTAAGTAGAATCTGCATTTTGTCGTCTATTGAATGGTTTAAGGTATGGTTTTATTTGTTCATACAAGATTATGAAATTGCATGGTGTATTTAATGCTTGAAGTAAAAAACTTATGTTGCTACTTTCTTACTTTTTATTTGCCAAGATTTCACTAAACTGATCTAGTAATTAGTGAAACCCTAGAGTCCTAAATCACTATCACTCTAGAGGTTTGCATTTGGTTATTGTTGCACAAGTTATATTCCATAAAAAGGCTAAGGAGAGCAAGGTGCTAGGGCCTATAAGTGCCTACACCCTAGCACTTTGTTTCTTGAGGTCAAGATCTAAGAGGACTTAAGTTGCTACTCCTCCTAGGCTTTTTCCTCTTAGCCTTTGTGTATTATCATTAATTTGCAGCCTTAGAAGGAGCCACTCACATTGACTCCATTTACTCCTGAGAGGCACTAGTCTTCAACCCTTGTTTCTTGAAAAAAATCATCAAACTTCAAACTCAACCTCTCTACTTGATACCCTACTAACCTAAACTAACTTGTTAACTTAGTCTAGGAATACTAACCACTAAGCTGCTGTTGTTATAATCACTGCTACAACCATTATATAGCAGCTCACTTTAGCTTACAAGCTAACTACATCAACCCAGAAAATTGCATGAAGCAAAGTACTATCAGCTAGAGTTAAAGTGTGCATAAATTGCTTTTTACAAAGTACATCTCTGAAGGTTTCTTGCAGTTGTCATCACTCTTGTTTTGCTGCTGTTACATTTATTTGGGATAGCTTGTTAAAACTCATTAGCTTGTTGATAAATCTCTAGAATTTGTACTAGGCGGATCGCTATCAATAAATGCTAAAGGAATGTGTTTAACTGCCTTACAAAGTACATTTCTGAAATCTATTTGCTACTGTCATAACTGTTAATTTGCTGCTGTTATATATACATTTGACAACCCTTTAAGGTCATTTACTTGACTTATATTAATCTAGAAATTGTAAGTGGCAAAGGTACTATCATTGCAAAGTCGTAACATCTCATTATTTGATCACAAGTTGCAATTTTTGGATATATATATTGTTGCTGCTATACATTTATGTTTTTTTCATGCATATAATTGTTTCGTGGTAGACTTTTTGAAGTCACCGATTGAAGGCATTGATATCATTAGTTATTATATAATGTTTGCTCTTTCTTTGGTAAAGAGCATGTATCATTCACCTTATTTCCCCTTGACCCCTTTAACATAACCATACCAAGTGACTTCATTCATTTGAGTAACCTAGAGAGAGGGATGGTATTACTTTGTCTCATCCTCCATCAACCCACTAGGTCCTGGGACGTCTCCCTTGGAGTGGGTCTTTCCTCCTAAATAGAAAAGGGTATCCTGTTGAGGTGACCGTGCCAGGATTACCCTCGTGTTACGCCAATCTAAGCCTACTTCCCTTTAGGCTTTGGGCAAGTATAGCTTGCACGATAATATTTTTGGTGTTGTTGCTGAGGAACATCGAGTCAATTTTCCTCGAACGACACTTTTTTGGTAAGCCTTTATCCAATGCCTTTACTTCACAAAGCTTACCTAGCGACTCCACTGAGGGTGATTCCCTCTTTTCCCTTTGATGATTCCTAGAAGGATTATTTGGTGACTCCATTAATGACAACCAACCATGGCTTCTCAATGGGACCAAGGTAATTTTAGACCCTTAGATATGAGTGAGATTTTGGGTTACCATCGACAAATGCCTTCGAGGTATGAAAATTGGATCCCTAGATTCACTGGTAATGATGGGGTTAGGGTTGAAGATCACATGGATAATTTTTGGGCTTTCTTTCAACTCCACCCTATCAGTGAAACTTTTCTCTGCCACTCTTCATGGCAATGCTAGGAAATGGTATGATGATCTCCCTGATGCTAGCATCACATCCATGGACCAGTTAGAAGAAACCTTTCTCGAGAAATGGGGTATTAAATTAGAAGATATCCACATGCTAATAAAAGGACTCGAGTACATGAAACAAACTAAGAACGAGATTGTCAAGGAATTCCATATTAGGTTTGAGAATTTGCTACAACAAATTCCTAGAAGCCATCGTCCTGAAGACAAGTACCTCATTTACCTCTATACCAATGCACTCTTAGTGCAATTAGGGTTTCTCCTTGGTGAAAAACGACCAAGAATAATCCAAGAAGCTTATCACATGGCTATACAAATCGAGGCAAAGATCTCCTTGTTCAAGGGAGAACACCTCTTTACTCCATAAATCAAAGTTGATGACCCCAAAGGTACCCCAGATACTCTTAGTATGGAGAGATTAGTTTCCCTTGAGATCTTTGCTAGTAAATTCTAGGAAAGGGAACAAGTCATCGATCAACAAGAGGTTGAGGAGAGGGATCCTAATGAAGGTTTCCAATCCCATGAAGAAGAGCAAGAATTTACTCCTGCTTCTACCGAGGATAATGAAGACCTGGTTGAAGAGCGAGAGCCTGGAGATATCAAACATGATGATGAAGTATTAATGTGTGCTTCTCCCTCTAATGAAGCCATCCGAGATACTATTCCTCTTGCACAAAAAGAAGAGGATGAGGTTAGTCACTTTCATTTTCAAGTTTTTGACGATACCCTATTCCATGATTCAAAAGGTGAAGAAGAAAGGGAATCCTTGGACAAGCTAGACCCTCTGTATTATGAAGCTAAAGATGTAGGGGCAAGTCATGAGGATGAAGCACTGATGCTTGCTCTTTCATTTGATGAAGTCATCCAAGTCTTCAACGCTCCTGCACAACAAGAAGTGAATACGGTAACTTATTTCCCTTTCCAAGATTTTGAAGATGTTTTATTTTGTGATTTGGAAAGTGAAGAACAATTAGAGGAGCACTTGGATGTTTTAAGCCCTTCGTGTTATGATAAAGGTAATAACATGGTTGATAATATTGATGAGTTCATACACATTGGGAGACGTAAATGGGATGTGACTGGGTATGATGGGGATCCCATTTACGACATTGAGGGTCATTTCCAAATGTTGCCTTTACAACTATCATATGAGGTTACTACTAATTTTGACAATTGGCAACAAGGATATGATGTAGTTACAAATGTTTACCAAGCACCCAAGGGTGACCTAGTTCTAAGTTCCCCGGATAATTTTTGGTCATACCTTGAGGATTTTGATAAGTATTCCTTTGAGCACTTGGATTTATTCTATGAAGAAGATTATCAACCACCATTGTGTTCAGATCTTGATCAGGGTAAGGACGTTGCTTGCTTAAAGCAGGATACTTGTGACAAGGTTTTCCAGCTCCCTTCGATTGCTTTACCTTGTTATGTCACTAAGGACGTAGTTGGGAAACATGTCTCTTTTCCCAAGTTTTCTCTAGGGTAGAGCCTTCTTTTAGAATTCAAGGGTAGGTTGAATACCTTAAGAAGAAGTTTGTTTTCTCAGTCTTTCAACTTTCCTCTAAAAAATTTCCAATCATCCTCTAGGTTCTTGGTAGTCCTTTCCTAGACCTCAAGATGTGATGACGTCCAAGGTAGCCAACCTTCAGACTCTTTGAGTCGGTCTTTTGAGCCTTTGATTTCTCACGATCCCTTTCTGAGATGGATTGAACACTTTCCTAGAAGTGTAGCTTGGCATAATTTTGTCCCTCCCTCCTGCCTCCATGAGCTAGACTTTATGATTTCCTATGATATGATGTATGGTCTAACTCATGTTATTTTTGTGCTTGATTTGCCATTGTTTTGGTTTATGATGAAGCACAAAGACATGTATTATGATGTATTGCTAGGATGGTTTCACTGGTTATATGACTACACCTAACATTCAAGCAACATGTAAGTAGAGGTAGGTAGGAATTTGTATCCATTGTATATACCATTTTCATATCATGTTAACATAATTGTAGTTGCATTTTCATATTGTCTTGATTCATTATGTATATATTTATGTATGTTAGACTAGAGATATTTTTTTATCATATATGGACGAGGGGTGATATCACCACCCTAGGGATTACTAATATCATTTGTTGAGGTTTAGCAGGCACATCTCATACCAGAGATGTTGAGGTTTTCATGCGCTTTACAACGAACACATGTCCTCGAGTTGGAGGTAGAGGCTATCCCTTAGCCTAGGGATAACTAAGGAGATCACGTCTCGATGCCCACAAGTCTTAGACATGGAGTACTGAGAGCCACATGACTTGAGCATGGCCCCAGAGGGCCCCTCTTTTCTTCAGTGCAATCCACTTATCACCAACAACAATATCCATCACATGAGCCTGGTCCTGAAATAATAGTGACTCTTGCTCCATGAGGTAATGATTCCGGGTATCATGGTATGTATCGCTTTGATTTTTGAAGCACTTGACTATGTTGTATTGAATCCTTCTTCAATTTCATGATGTTTACTTGAACATTATGCTCTTTGCCTCCTTCATACCTGGAATGGTGACATGGTGCCCTAGTAAGTTGATTTCCCTTTAGGATGGGTTGCTACTGGGTGGATCTGTGAAAAGTCATCGTCCGTTCCCTCCATACTTACCACTTTCCATCTTTATTCCTTTCATATCCCCTATCCTTGTTTGGGCATTGAGATTGACTACACTAGGAAGGGTTGTACCTTACCTCGTGGGAAGAAGGGGTTAAAGTTCCGAGAGGGTAAAAGTAGCTGGCAAGAGTTAAAAGCCAATGTTGAAACCTTCGAGAAACTTCGCCCAGGGATCCCCGAGAAAGTAGTGAAAATCTTCTCCGTAAGAAAAGAGGACCCATAAGATAACATAAACACTCGAGGTACTAGTTGATGGATATGAGGTCTCATCACGAGGCGACCTATTATGACCATGGGCATGTAGCGGTATGACATTACCACCTATCTGGTCACTGAGCCAGGGTAGTGGCTCTTGGTGGCATAGTCAAGAGAAAGGGGGTCTCATCACGAGCCAACCTTCTCTTTTATGTGAAATGCTTGTGGATAATGCTGTCACCTTTGGTCATCAACCTAGGACAATGGCCTTCAACTATTTCCTTGAAGCACAAGAGAAAAAGATAAAGAAAAAAAAAAAACTAAGAGTAAAAGACAATGAATGGGCTAGGAAACAATTGCATTCATGACAAGGTGCAACTCGCCCTCTACAAAGGCACCCATAGGTAAGAAGTTACATTTCCCTGTTATCACATGCACCCCATGCCGCCTCATACACTTACATGACTTGGACTAGATCCCACCTGGGAAACAACCCAAACTTGAGAAAGGTTATCCCAATAGGACACCCTGAGACCTCCAAACCTAACTTGTCAAATTGCATAACATCTTTGAGCATTTGTTTGGGTTAAGGGGGGTTTGATGCACATGTTTGTGTAATTTAATTATTGGATGTGATTTACATGCTATGATCCCTGTGACTTATGAACCCCTGAAGGACGTACTTCTTGTTGATGCAGAACCTTTCTCGATGGAAAAATTCACACGAGGGAATGATTAGATCAGACCTTCATAGGGCTCAAAGCCCACCGATTGATGTTGATACCCCAGCCAAGGGTCATGATAGGGATTGAAAAACTTGCACTGGGAGAAAGAAGGATGTTGCCTTTGGAGGCACCTTGGCAGACCTAGACCTAGGTGATCATGCTCTTCCCACATGGACGTTGGTCGTCGAGGGCCTTGGACGCCATCATGGATACCCTATATGTCATCCAAAACTGGTCTTGTCATCTTGGACGACATTTATAAGGCATTGTCACATGTGGGCAGGGTTTCAGGCCTTTGGAGGCCCAACGTTTCACCTTCACTGCCCAATGTTCCATACTTGGGGCTCAATGTCACCTTAGAGGGGCACGACGTCACCCATAGAGTGATTCTTAGATGCAAATTAATTTTATTCTGTCCATATTTAATTTATGTAAAAAACTGGCAAGGTCGACCCAGTAATTATGAACTGAAATTAATTTTAGGTTAAATTTAGTATAAATAAGCAGAAAGTGACATTCATTTTGATCATAACTTGTCCTTAGAGACAAGAGGTTTGAAATTTGCGCCCTATTAGGGTTATTGGCTGAAATTGTGAGGCACCACTCTTGTGTAAGGCTTGTATTTGCAACTTGGATCAATTTTTGGAGTTTTATAGTGATCTTGCATGGTATACTCATGATTATTCTTGGTGCAAGTAAGTAGAATGTGCTTTTTTTCATCTATTGAACGGTTTAAGGTATGGTTTTATTTGCTCATACAAGATTATGAAATTGCATGGTGATTTTAATGCTTGAAGTAAGAAACTTAAGTTGCTACTTTCTTACTTTTTATTTGCCAAGCTTTCACTAAACTGATCTAGTAACTAGTGAAACCCTAGAGCCCTAAATCGCTAGCACTCTAGAGGTTTGCATTGGTTATTGTTGCACAAGTTATACTCCATAAAAATGCTAATGAGAGCAAGGCACTAGGGCCTATAAGTGCCTACACCCTAGCACTTTGTTTTTTGAGGTCAAGATCTAGGAGGACTTAAGTTGCTACTCCTCCTAGGCTTTTCCCTCTTAGAATTTTGTGTATTATAATTAGTTTGTAGCCTTAGAAGGAGCCACCCAAATTGACTCCATTTACCCCTGAGAGGCATTAGTCTTAAACCCTTGTTTCTTGACAATAATCATCAAACTTCAAACTCAATCTCTCTACCTGATACCCTACTAACCTAAACTAACTTGCTAACCTAGTCTAGGAATACTAACCACTGCTACAACCATTATATAACAACTCACTTTAGCTTGCAAGCTAACTAAATCAACCTAGAAAATTGCATGAAGCAAAGTACTATCAGCTAGAAGTGTACATAAATTTCTTTTTACAAAGTGCATTTCTGAAGGTTTCTTACAGATGTCATCACTCTTGTTTTGTTTCTGTTATAGTTATTTGGGACAACTTGTTAAAACTCATTAGCTGGTTGATACATCTCAGAATTTGTACTCGGCAGATCACTATCAATAAATTCTAAAGGAATGTGTTTAATTGCCTTACATAGTACATTTCTGAAATCTATTTCCTGCTGTCATAACTGTGAATTTGCTGCTGTTATAATTACATTTGACAACCCTTTATGGTCATTTACTTGACTGGTATTAATCTAGAAATTGTATGTGGCAAAGGTATTATCATTGCAAAGTCCTTACATCTCATTATTTGTCATCATAAGTTGCAATTTCTGGATATATATATTGCTGCTGCTAGACATTTATCTTTTTTTCATGCATAGAATTATTTGGTAGCACACTTTTTGAAGTCACTGATTGAAGGCATTGTATCATTGGTTATTCTATAATGTTTGTTGTTTCTTTGGTAAAGGGCATGTATCATTCACCTTATTTCCCCTCGACCCCTTTAACATAACCATACCAAGTGACTTCATTCATTTGAGTGACCTAGAGAGAGGGGTGGTATTACCTTGTCTTATCCTCCTTCATCAACACACTAGGTCCTAGGACGTCTCCCTTAGAGTGGGTCTTTCCTCCTAAATAGAAAAGGGTATCTTGTTGAGGTGACAGTGACATGATTACCCTCGTGTTACACCAATCTAAGCCTACTTGCCTTTAGGCTTTGGGAAAGTATAGATTGTGCGATAACAATGCCTATTGAGTGTTGCTTTTCCCCTTAAGTCTATTTGGTAATTATTAATGTATGTATACCAATTTCAGTGATCATTGTGCAACCCAACATATAACAACCATTTCGTCTCCTGTTAATCATTGTTGTTACTATAATAATTAAACGTTTCATCTCATTGACCAATGAATCAACTCATCTCATTGAAATTGTAACAAGCCCTCCCTTCATTTTAAAGTAGATTAGTGTGGAGATTTATGGTTGTTGAATGACAACATCCATTTCATCTTCTGTTAATCATTGCTGTTACTATAGAAATGAAACGTTTCATCTCATTTACCAATGAATCAATTTGTCTTATTGAAATGTAATAGGCTCTCCTGTCATTTTAAAGTAGATTACTGTGGAGATATATGGTTGTTTAATGATGAAGCATTAGTTGTGTTGTTCCACTCTGGACGATTCATTCCTGACGTAACTATTGTAAATAGTTCTCGTTATTAATAAAGATGTAGTCTTGCATTTCCTGCATTTATAGTTCTATTGTGTTTTTTCTTAATTCATTTGGCCTTGTATTGTTCTTAATTTATGCACGTGGATTTATTGAGTTATCTTCCCAATACTCTGAACCTTGATCTCCCTTGGGAGTTCATATCAATTGGTATTAGAGTCATAATCTTCTTGCACATATTTCCCTTTAAGATATTTGTACTAATTCTATCCACCATTGTGTTGCCCTAGTGTGAGACTCTGAACCTTGATCTCCCTTGAGAGTTCACATCAATTGGTATTAGAGTTAGAATCTTCTTTCCCATATTTCCCTTAGAGATTTGTACCAATGCTCTCTACCATTGTGTTTCCCTAGCGTGACACTCGTATGCAAGTGTAGATGCATTCAACATATTATAATTTTTGGGTGATGCCATCATGTGCCTAGACTACATCCTTGCACATTGAATTAGCAATTCTATGGGAGATGAAATAAGTTTGTGCAAAGGAGGTGCAAAATGTTGGAAGAAGTGTTGTCTTGACAAAGAGATTACCAGTTTGCAAAATTGATGAAATTCTTTGCACCAATGGACAACTACCTTTGAAATGTAATTCCTAGAGCCATTGCTTCATTCAGATGAAGGAACCCATTGATGGTAAAGGTAAATATTAAAATCCCATTATTCAAAGGAGATCTTGATGCCAAAGATTTAGGCGAATGTTTACAACCATTGGAATCCATTTTGTTGTAGATCAATTTTTTTGATGGAGAAAGGATTGCATTTGTTACTTTCAAATTTTCCCCAAACACACTTTCTTGGTGGGAATATTTCACTCAACAAAGAGAGGAAACACACCAAACCCATAAACACATCCGAAGGATAGAAGGCAAT
>JZKD02S0610294.1:117762-129033 GCA_000966675.3 Picea glauca | reverse complement strand
CAATCTAAGCCTACTTGCCTTTAGGCTTTGGGAAAGTATAGATTGTGCGATAACAATGCCTATTGAGTGTTGCTTTTCCCCTTAAGTCTATTTGGTAATTATTAATGTATGTATAGCAATTTCAGTGATCATTGTGCAACCCAACATATAACAACCATTTCATCTTCTGTTAATCATTGTTGTTACTATAATAATTAAACGTTTCATCCCATTGACCAATGAATCAATTCATCTCATTGAAATTGTAACAAGCCGTCCCTTCATTTTAAAGTAGATTAGTGTGGAGATTTATGGTTGTTGAACGACAACATCCATTTCATCTTCTGTTAATCATTGCTGTTACTATAGAAATGAAACGTTTCATCTCATTTACCAATGAATCAATTTGTCTTATTGAAATGTAATAGGCTCTCCCGTCATTTTAAAGTAGATTAGTGTGGAGATATATGGTTGTTTAATGATGAAGCATTCGTTGTGTTGTTCCACTCTGGACGATTCATTCCCGACATAACTTTTGTAAATAGTTCTCGTTATTAATAAAGATGTAGTCTTGCATTTCTTGCATTTATAGTTCTATTGCATTTTTTCTTAATTCATTTGGCCTTGTATTGTTCTTAATTTATGCACGTGGATTTACTGAGTTATCTTCCCAATACTCTGAACCTTGATCTCCCTTGGGAGTTCATATCAATTGGTGTTAGAGTCATAATCTTCTTGCACATATTTCCCTTTAAGATATTTGTACCAATGCTATCCACCATTGTGTTGCCCTAGTGTGAGACTCTGAACCTTGATCTCCCTTGAGAGTTCATATCAATTGGTATTAGAGTTAGAATCTTCTTTCCCATATTTCCCTTAGAGATTTGTACCAATGCTCTCTACCATTGTGTTTCCCTAGCGTGACACTCGTGTGCAATAGATGCATTCAACATATTAGAATTTTTGGGTGATGCCATCATGTGCCTAGACTACATCCTTGCACATTGAATTAGCAATTCTATGGGAGATGAAACAAGTTTGTGCAAAGGAGGTGCAAAATGTTGGAAGAAGTGTTGTCTCGACAAAGAGATTACCAGTTTGCAAAATTGATGAAATTCTTTGCACCAATGGACAACTACCTTTGAAATGTAATTCCTAGAGCCATTGCTTTATTCAGATGAAGGAACCCATTAATGGTAAAGGTAAATATTAAAATCCCACTATTCAAAGGAGATCTTGATGCCAAAGATTTAGGCGAATGTTTACAACCATTGGAATCCATTTTGTTGTAGATTATTTTTTTTGATGGAGAAAGGATTGCATTTGTTACTTTCAAATTTTCCCCAAACACGCTTTCTTGGTGGGAATATTTCACTCAACAAAGAGAGGAAACACACCAAACCCATAAACACATCCGAAGGATAGAAGGCAATTACAAGGGAGAACTTCTACCTCATATGACACCTAGATGATGGATACATGTAGTGATATTAGTTGCATTAGAAGCAAGGTTGGTGTGTTTTAGACTTCATTGCAAAGTACCATTTGTCACAACCAAATATAGCACCGCTCAAACAAAATATAACATCACTAAATTGTAATACCCTTAGGTCGAACCCCAATTGTACATATATATGTAAATGAACATGTATGTTGGTGAGCTAGGATATTTTGGGCCATGGTGCATGTGCTGTTATTAAGCCAAAGAGCTGTTATGAACACAATATATATAGAAATAAATATAATAATTAAACACATTATAAATCAAAAGTCATGTCTTAAGGGCATCCCCAGTGAAGATATATAAACGAGACCTAATTCTCACTGTAATCATCTCATATTTTTCATATATATATATATATATATATATATATATATATTATTTATTTTCCTTATGGATATCTTTATATTCTAAGTATTTTGGATATTTACATAGTGAACCGGGTTGGTTCACCAGAGTGGTATCAAAGCTTCGTTACTGATCCCGACCATTGGCCATTTAGGCTTCTAGCCACATTAAAAAATATTTAGAGTTTCTCTGATCTTTGGGTCATATTGAGCACAAGTTTAAGTGAAGGGAAAATATTAAAAATAAAAAAAATGCCAAAAAATATTACTAGGCTATGAAATATTATTTCGACTTCAAAAGTTAGAAGAAACTAGGAAAAAAAAAGAAGAGGAGAAAAAAGAAAATAAAAAAAAAGGTTTTAGTAAAGGCATGTGAACAAATATAAAGGTAAGAAAAGACAATTAAAAAAACAAAGTTCCAACACCAAGAAAAGGTAATTTAAAAAAAAAGTTCCAAAGAAGTCGAAAAGTGAATATTTTATTTTACCTTTGGAGATTTACCTACCCATGGTTTTGGAAAACCATTGGTCCATGGTATTCCGTACCATATATATGTGTGTGTATTTATTTCTAAAGAACTATACCATAGGGTCGCTTTTCTTGAGACCTAGCCACCGCTAAATAGTCAATAATATAAAAATGAGTATTTAAAGTCTCCTAAGATATTTAACATTTTTAATTGGTGAAGTATTTATAAGTTGAAAAAGAAAGTATATAGAAAAGGATTTTAAGAATATTAAAGCGAAAGTGATAAAGTTTAAAGAGTTATTATTAAATTTTATTTGAAGATATTTTGCATTAAGTGCATTTTCGAAGAAGTACGAAGTGAACTATGCCAACTACAAATAATCCTACATTTTTGGCAAAATGTCCATTTTTTGCAACGATGTTTAGTTTTCAAGAACCCTTTAGAAATCAAAATTTTAATTGCACAAATTGTCGAAAACCATTTATTCTAGCAAAATATCAAAATGACTACAAGAAATTGGAAGACGAACTAGCACATTATAAAGTGACCAATATAAATTTACAAAATGAAGTTGTCATGGAGAAACTTAAGAGTAAATTGTATTCTTTCGAAGCAGAACATAAGGAGGATTTGCATGCACAAATTAAAGACGAGAGAAAAAAATATGACAAGACCTTACTAGAATGAAATCACAAAATCTCTTTCCTAAAAGATCAAAATCATAACTTAGAACAAGCTAATAAAAATCTTATTAATAAATTATTAGAGAAAGATGAAGAGAATGGTCATTTAAAGAACCATAATCAAAGCTTGGTTAAACAAATCAAGAAGTTGAAGAATGATAATAAATTAGGTGAAAAAATGAAGAAACCTCGCGTTTAAAAAACCTTAATCAAAGATTATTGGAACAGATCAAAATGTTGAAAGAGGAAGAATAGGAGAAGGAAGACAAGAACAAAGTTGACAAAGTAGATAAAGAAGAAAAATCACGCCTAAAAATTCATAATCAAAGTTTACTCACCCAAATTAAGAAGATAAAGAGTGATACGAAGACGATACAAGACAAGTTAGAACAACTTATCAATAAGGAATCGTTGGTAGATAAAGAGACAATGACTGAACCTATGGAACTACAAAATTCTTCAAATGGAAAAAACCCGATGGTGGATAAAGTAATTAACATAGACCCAGTTAACCTTATAGATCAAAGGGATTCAATTGATGTAAATAGGTCTTCACATGTCGAAGTAGAAATAAGTCAGGGCTATGAAGAAGACTCAATTCCAAGTGTTAATCAAGAAGAAGCTACAAGTATACGAAGTAAAGATCAGGTTGCAAGGATTCCTTATAGACATCGTAATCACAAAAATCGATACTTCAGGCAATCAATGTATCTACAAAAACAAATGATAAATATGTAAAAAATTATTACTTCCATTACAAATGATGCTCAAGGTAGAAATTATTATGGGAGTCAAAATGCATCAAATTGTCTACAAGAACCCCATAAAAGCCCCATTGTGCAGAAGATCGATTTAAGGTGGGAAGACTCCCTTACAATTCGACGGTTCTACGCAACGCTTAGAAGATCCTATCGTTTCAAGTCCTCAACGATCACTAATTTAGGAATAAAGAATAAGGAATCAATATTACAAGCCAGAGCAAGAGATAAGTCTTCCATAAGTATACTTTGAGGACAAACCATTTTTAAGGGGAAGGCAATTTTATGAACACAATATATATAGAAATAGATATAATTAATAATAATTAAATATAATAATTAAACACATTATAAATCAAGTCATGTCTGATCTAAAGGACGTGTCTATTCATGAAAGGGCACCCCCTGTGAAGATATATAAACGGGCCCTCATTCTCACTATAATCATCTCACATTTTTCATATATATTATTTATTGTCCTTATGGATATCTTTATATTCCAAGTATTTTGGATATTTACATAGTGAACCAAGTTGGTTCACCATAAGAGCCTAGATGCTAAGGGCCAGTGAGCCTATTTTTCTAATATGTAAACACTGATATTATTTATGAAAACACAACGCTGCTGCAAACCGACCACATAAAAGAATATGGGGGGATAAACTCCACAAGAAAGGGAAATGAGGGTTAAGAGTCTAGGAAGGGGATAAGCTAGGGGGATTAATCCCAATGAAATATTATAATATTATTCCTTAAAGATAAAGTAATGGATATTAATATATATTCTAAGTCTCGAAAGTAGGGACAAGGGAGTCCCTTGGAGTGCCAAGTGTCTTAAAAGACATGTGCATATATATAATTGTGGATATAGTGCGAAGAGGCAGGATGTTCAAGGGGGACTATTCTTTCACGGGAGGCAACTGTTATTCGTACCTGAAAGTATTGGACTGCAATGAGGAGCATGTACTTGTACTGTTAGCACGAGAGATGAATGGAAGAAGCGGTTGGAAAGACCGTGAGTAGTTCTCTAGGAGAGAACCTACTCAGAGTTGTTCCCTGGTGTGCTAGGCAATAACTACGGGGCTTTGAGACTTCCTGTCCGAACTGTTGCTGGAGCACCGAAAGGGAAGTGGGGAAACTGAGGGGTTGTTGAGCAAAGAAGGGGAAACATTCCTAGGGTGGGACAAGCATGCACATAATAAGAGTCTGTAGGCTAGTTGTAGCTATTCGAACCTTGGACAAAGCAATTCTATTGCTTATTAGACCTTAGACTGGGTTACTATTCCCTTTGCCCTGGTAGATTTTATCCCCATCTCAGGGGTGACCCACTGCTAAGAGTTATGAGCAGTGTGGTCTAAGGCTAGGAGGAACATGGAATGTCTGCATGCAGTGGGTGTTTATTTTCCTGAGATAATTGTCTTTCATGTGCTTATTTCAATTATTGTGTGTGCGCAAGTATGAGTTTTCTGTCATGAATTCTTAGTTGTTAAATTTTGTATATGAATTGTTATGGTAGCATGGATGATGTTATTATTTCCTCTTAACTCTGTTCACATGCATAACTTATTATTTAATTTAATGGAATCATAAATCGTAATTCCACAGGGCGTGTTCCAGCGTATGGATGAGAACGTTACCAGAGTATGTTGCCGAGTCCCTGATAATGAGGTTGTTACAAATTGGTATAAGAGTTGATAAGATAAATTTTTAAGTGGCATAGCCCAACATGGTGGTTGGGGATGTTACAAATTGGTATTAGAACCCAACTTGCAACACTGAGCCTGCATGGGCCATTTAATAGAGCGTTGGAGTGAAATTATAGAGTTTGCAAGCAAACTGTTTGACATAATGTCTAGAAGAGTTCAGTTGTAAATCTTTTGACAAAAATGTTATGATGTTTCCGTGGTAAAATCGGGTGCAACTGGGTGAAATTGGGCCAAAGCCCCAACTTTTTTGTTGTTAAAATCCTAAGGAATTTGGGAAATTGGTCCAAGGATGAGTTTTTCCGGACTTTAATCTCTGTCTGAGCAAGTCAACGTACAAATGTATATGTACCAGGATTTAATTGGTTGTATTATGTGTAGTCGCAGAGCTCTAATGACGAGCCTAGAAGGAATTTTCATTTTTGGGCGAATTTAAACATTTTTGGAATTTTGGAAAATAGGCAAAATTGAAAAAAATTTCGGTACTTTTCCGTACGTTGACGTCATCATGACATGGGAAAGGGCCATGTGTCAGCTGAAATGGTGGCAAGTGACGTGTATTTCCATGGTGGAAGGTACACTGAGGCAGGGATATGGAAATAATCTAAGTATTAGGTTTATGCTTTCGTGAGTTCGTGAGCCCGCAAAGACAGAAAATGGATAAGTGTTGAGACTTTTCGGGCAGACTTATGTAAGAAAGGTTACACGTTCGCGAGTCTGTGAGTCTGAAGAAGTGGGAAAAGACTAAGTGTTGGGACTTAGTATTAGTCTGTGAGTCCACAAAGACAGAAAAATGGCTAAGTGTTGAGATTTTTCAGACGGACTTATGTAAGAAAGGTTACACGTCCATGAGTCTGCGAGACTGAAGAAGTGGAAAAATGACTAAGTGTCGGGACTTAGTAAGAGTCCATGATTCTGCAAAGAAGGAAAAATAGCTAAGTGTCGAGGCCTTTCGAACAAACTTATCTAAGAAAGGTTACAAGTCCGTGAGTTCGGAGAAGTGGAAAAACGACTAAGTGTTGGGACTTAGTATAAGTCCGTGAGTCCACAAAGACAGAAAAATAGCTAAGTGTTGAGACTTATGATGAGTCTGTGAGTCCAAAGAAGTGGAAAATGGTTAAGTGTTGGGATTTATCATGAGTTCGTGAGTTCAAAGATGTGGAAAATGGTTAAGTGTTGGGACTTATCATGAGTTCGTGAGTCCGCAAAGACAAAAAAATGGTTAAGTGTTGGGACTTATCATGAGTCCATGAGTTTGCGAGTTCATAGAAGTGGAAAATGGTTAAGTGTTGGGACTTATTATGAGTCCGTGAGTCTGTGAATTCGCGATTCCGAAGAAGTGGAAAAGTGGTTAAGTGTTGGGACTTACTATGAGTCCGCGAGTTCGAAGAAGTGGAAAAATGGTTAAGTATGTGAACTTTTCAGACAGACTTATGAAAGGGGAGAGTTATGGTTCCATGAGTCCGCGAGTCTACGATTCCACAAGTCCGAAGGAGAGGAAAATGGTCAAGTATGGGAACTTTTTAGACAAGTTATGAAAGGGAGAGATATGCTTCCATTAGTCCGCGAGTCCGTGAGTCCACATAGATGAAAATAATCCAAGTATTGAGACTTTTCGGGCGGATTCATGAAATAAAGAATCCTGATACATTATTGGAACAAAATCATATGAAATTTTATGTAATTGTAAATTATTAAGCATAACAAATTTTGTTGGCTGCACATTTTGCACAATTAACAACATTTATATCAAAATAGGATTGCCATAAAATTCAGAATCATGGAAGATGCACAAGGGGATTACAACCATGAGGATGAGATCAAAGGGTTGTATGTCTATATAGGCAATGAATGTACAAATTCAAATGGACATGGAAAAGGAAATGAAGAAAGCATGAACTTGGTAGAGACCGTACAAGGTTTGAAAAATGATGTCTAAAGTTATAAAGGTAATAATGAGAGGCTTATGAAAGAAAAATAGCAACAAGAAGAATTCATCATCAAGTTAATGCATCACTTGGACATAATAGAGAAGAAGATGGATAAGGAGACTAAGTCAAGAAGATCAGGGAATTGCACATCTCACGATGAGAGGGGAAGAAAAGGAAGTGTTGGAAGACATCACCATCATTCCCCAAGGCATTCAACTAAGAGAGCACACAAAAGTTCCAGTCCATCCCCTGTTAGGAAGCATAAGAAAAGGTACGGGGTGGATGAAATACAAGGGAAACTGAACAAAATCAAGCCTCCTACATTTGATGATGATCATAAGAAGGATAAGGATGCAGAGACATCGCTGTTACACATGAGGAAGTATTTCCAATTGCATAACTACTCTTCATAAGCAGAAGGAAGAATTTCCATTTATCAGCTCAAGGGAAAAACATCAATTTAGTGGGATTAGTTTGTGCAAGTGAAACACATCGATGAGAAGAAGGTCACTTAGAGAGAATTGAAGAGGTATTTCCAAAATAAATACTTGACTAAGCCATACTATGATAAGAAAATTAAGGAGTTCTTTTAACTCAAGCTTGAGAGTATGACCATAGATGAGTATGCGAGAAGGTTTTTAGAGCTACTGAAATATGTTTCTTTCATCAAGGATGAGCAAGTTAGAGGTACTTGATTGGGCTTCCATATTTTTTCAGTGATAAGATACAATATGACGCTCCCAAGACTCTAGAGGAAACTATAAGGAGAGCTAAATGCTTTTATGATCAACATAGAGGAAGAGCAATTTTCCAAAGGACGTGGGAAGGCAACAAGAAAAGTATGATGGACCAAAGGAAGAGGGGGACCAAGCCACCATTCTTCAGAAACAATTCTCAGGGAAAAACGACCTCTAAAGAATCCAAAATGACAGAGGAAATCAAGCAAAGACCAAGGCAACCACCTATTCAATGTTGGGGTTGTGGAGGAGATCATGTTTTGAGATATTTCCCTCACAGAGGTGGAAAAGTGAAGACTTCTTTCAATGTATAGAAAGATGAAACAATGGAGGAGATGGGAAGAAGTGTATCAATGATCTATGCAGCTATGGATAACAAGCAAGCTAAGTTTTAGTCACACATGATTGAAGTGGAAGGTTAAATCAACAACCAAACCATTGTTATTTTAATTGATTCAAGAGATCGTCATAGTTATCTAGATCCTAAGATGGTGGAAAGCTTTCAATTGCCAAAAAATAAGCTTGGAAAACTTTGTATGGTGCAACTAGCTACAAGAGATAAAAGAAAAAATAATGAGGTGGTTAAGGCATGTCCAATGGACATGAATGGATTGAGAACCAAGGCATATTTGAACATCATACCTTTAGGTTCCTATGACTGCCTAATTGGTATGGATTGGTTGGACCAACATCATGCTGTCCTATACTATTATAATAAGGAATTTACTTGCTTGGATGAGGAAGGGGACTCAAGGATAGCACAGGAAATTCCCAGGGTAGTAACTGTCAGATAAATTTCATCCTTGCAGTGGAAGAAGAGTTACAGGAAAGGGCGTCAAATATTTGCAACACATATGGAAGATACACCTAAAGATAAGGTACCAAATATTGAAGATTATGCAGTCCTAAAAGAGTTTGAAGATGTATTCAAGGAAATACCAAGATTGCTTCCCAAGAGACATACTGACTTCTCCATCAATCTAATGTATGGAGCAATGTTAGTATCTAAGACTCCTTACAGGACGAGTACATCGAAATTGAAGGAATTACAAATGCAATTGGAAGATTTTCTGAAAAAGGGATACATACATCCAAGTGTGTCATCTTGGGGTGCCCCAGTATTATTTGTGAAGAAAAAATATGGAACTTTGAAACTTTGCATAAACTTCATGGAGTTGAACAAGGTACCTATGAAGAACAAGTATCCTTTGCCTAGGATATATGACCTCTTTGATCAGCTCAAAGATGAAAAATTATTCTCCAAGATTGATCTCAAGTCAGGCTATCATCAGGTAAGAACTAAAGAAGAAGACATCAACAAGACTGCCTTCAGAACAAGGTATGGCCATTATGAGTTCACAATGGTGCCATTTGGGTTGTCAAATGCACCAATTGTCTTCATGTGTCTCATGAATGGTATATTTAAGAATTACTTAGATACGTTTGTCATTATATTCTTTGATGATATTTTGATATATTCTAAGTCCGAAGAAGAGCATGAGAAACAATTAAGACTTATGTTACAAGAATTGTGGGAGCATCAGTTGTATGCCAAATTGAGAAAGTGCTCATTATACCAGAAGAAAATTCATTATTTGGGCCATATCATTTTAGAAGAAGGGATAGCAGTGGGTCCAGAAAATATAAGGGCCATTGAAGGATGGCCAGCATCAAGGAATGTCCCGGAGGTGAGGTCATTCATGGGCCTTGCAGGTTACTATAGGATATTTATTGAAGGATTCTCAAAGATTTCACATCCAATCACTTCCTTGCAAAATAAAGGTGTGAAGTTTGAATGGACATTGGATTGTGAAAGGAGTTTCCAACACTTGAAACATTTATTAACAAGTGATCCAATACCAAATATTGCTGATCCAAATGAAAATTTCATTGTATGCACTGATGCATGTAAAGAAGGACTAGGTGGAGTCCTTAGTCAGAATGGGTTTGTGGTGTGCTATGAATCAAGGAAGTTTAAGATGCATGAAAGACACTATGCTACTCATGATTTGGAGTTGGAAGCCATAATGCATTCCTTGAAGATGTGGAAGCACTACCTCATGGGAAAATATTTGAGTTAAGGACATATCATAGTGGTCTGAAATACTTGTTTGGACAACCAACTCTAAATCCCAGAAAAAATAGATGGTTAAATTTTCTCAACGAATATGACTTTGATAGAAAGCATATCAAAGGTAAAGAGAACAAGGTGGCTAATGCACTTAGCAGGAGGGTGCGTGAGATGCATGCTACAACCATTAACATGTACCAATCATATTTGAAAGACAGAATTATAGAGGCTACAAAATCAGATAAAAAATACATGGAGGTAAAGGAAAAACTTCATCAAGGTATTTTGTAGCAGAAAAAGTGAAGAATACAAGATGGAAAATGATGAAATTCTCATATATAAGGGCATAATTTATGTGCCAAATTCTCAGGAATTGAAAAATCTGGTTTTAAAAGAAATGCATAATGTGCCTTATGCTAGACACCCAGGTTACCAAAAAACTAATGCAACTGTCAAGAGCTAATTCTACTGGCCAGGAATGAAGAAAGAGGTTGCTGATTTTATTTCCAAGTGTTTGGAATGTAAAAAAGTCAAGGATGAAGACATACACCCAGCGGGTCTGCTACATCCATTACCCATTCCTGAGTGGAAGTGGGAAGTTGTAAAGGATGAAGACATACACCCAGCGGGTCTGCTACATCCATTACCCATTCCTGAGTGGAAGTGGGAAGTTGTAATAATGGATTTCATCACCAATCTGCCCAGAACAACCAAGCAACATGATTCCATCATGATGGTTGTGGAAAAGCTTACTAAAGCTGCCCACTTTATTCCAGTAAAGCTCACACACAAGCCAATCAACATTGCTGATATTTATATGAGGGAAATTGCTCGACTGCATGGTATATCCAAGACCATTGTGACTGACATAAACCCAAAATTTACCTCAAATTTTTGGAAGGGATTATTCAAAGGGTTTGGGACCAATCTGAACTTTAGCACAACTTATTATCCTGAATTAGATGGGAAAACATAGAGAGTAAATCAAGCTATTGAAGATATATTAAGGATGTATGTGATGGATAAACCATCCAAATGGGAGGATTACTTGCACTTGGTGGAATTTTCTTATAACAATGGGTATCAAACATC
>JZKD02S0610294.1:99253-117712 GCA_000966675.3 Picea glauca | reverse complement strand
CAAATATTGCTGATCCAAATGAAAATTTCATTGTATGCACTGATGCATGTAAAGAAGGACTAGGTGGAGTCCTTAGTCAGAATGGGTTTGTGGTGTGCTATGAATCAAGGAAGTTGAAGAAGCATGAGAGACACTATGCTACTCATGATTTGGAGTTGGAAGCCATAATGCATTGCTTGAAGATGTGGAAGCACTACCTCATGGGAAAATATTTGAGTTAAGGACATACCATAGTGGTCTGAAATACTTGTTTGGACAACCAACTCTAAATCCTAGAAAAAATAGCTGGTTAAATTTCCTCAACGAATATGACTTTGATAGAAAGCATATCAAAGGTAAAGAGAACAAGGTGGCTAATGCACTTAGCAGGAGGGTGCATGAGATGCATGCTACAACCATTAACATGTACCAATCATATTTGAAAGACAAAATTATAGAGGCTACAAAATCAGATAAAAAATACATGGAGGTAAAGGAAAAACTTCATCAAGGTATTTTGCAGCAGAAAAAGTGAAGACTACAAGCTGGAAAATGATGAAATTCTCATATATAAGGGCATAATTTATGTGCCAAATTCTCAGGAATTGAAAAATCTGGTTTTAAAAGAAATGCATAATGTGCCTTATGCTAGACACCGAGGTTACCAAAAAACTAATGCAATTGTCAAGAGCCAATTCTATTGGCCAGGAATGAAGAAAGAGGTTGCTGATTTTATTTCCAAGTGTTTGGAATGTAAAAAAGTCAAGGATGAAAACATACACCCAACGGGTTTGCTACATCCATTACCCATTCTTGAGTGGAAGTGGGAAGTTGTAATAATGGATTTCATCACCAATCTGCCCAGAACAACCAAGCAACATGATTCCATCATGATGGTTGTGGAAAAACTTACTAAAGATGCCCACTTTATTCCAGTAAAGCTCATGCACAAGCCAATTAACATTGCTGATATTTATTTGAGGGAAATTTCTCGACTGCATGGTATATCCAAGACCATTGTGACTGACATAAACCCAAAATTTACCTCAAAATTTTGGAAGGGATTATTCAAAGGGTTTGGGACCAATCTGAACTTTAGCACAACTTATTATCCTGAATCAGATGGGAAAACATAGAGAGTAAATCAAGTGATTGAAGATATATTAAGGATGTATGTGATGGATAAACCATCCAAATGGGAGGATTACTTGCACTTGGTGGAATTTTCTTATAACAATGGGTATCAAACATCCTTAAAGATGAGTCTATTTAAATCTCTTTATGGCAGAAAGTGCAACACACCGGTGAGTTGGGACAACCCAACAGACAGAGCAGTGGTTGGGCCAAAATTACTCAGGGAAATGGAAGACCAAATGATGAAAATAAAACAGAATTTAAAGGTTGCCTAGGACAGGCATAAAAGCTATGTTGATAGAGACAGAATCCACAGAGAATTTAAAGTCGGTGATAATGTGTTCTTAAAAGTAAAGGCCAAGAGAAGTTCCCTAAAATTGGAAAATTGTTCAAAGATGGCAACTCGTTATTGTGGGCCATTTTGAATCCTAGAAAGGATTGGGCTTGTAGCATACATGCTTGATTTACTTGCATCAATGAATATTCATAATGTATTCCACGTATCCTTGCTTAAAACATATGTACGCAATGCTAATCATGTCATTATTTGGAATGTGATTCAAGTGGATCAGGAATGCGACATTCGAGTGCATCCAATGTGCATATTGGATCGGAAGATCAAGCAACTTTAGAATCGATCCATAGGTCTAGTAAAAGTCCAATGGACCTGGTACGATCCATAGGATGCAACTTGGGAGCATGAAGATGCTATGAAGACAAAGTACCCACATCTTTTTGAAAACTATTAAAGTTTTGATTGTATGTGTGTATATACTGCACTGAGGACAATGCATAAATAAAGGGGAGGGGAATGCAATATCCCTAGGACGAACCCCAATTGTACATATAAATGTAAATGGAAATATAGGCTTGTGATCTAGGATATGTTGGGCCAGGGTACCTGTGCTGTTATTAGGCCAAAGAGACTAGATGCTAAAGGCTAGTGAGCCAGTTTTTGTAATATGTAAACACTCATATTATTTATGAAAACACACCGCTACTGCAGACCGCCACATAAAATATTATGGAGGGATAAAATCCACAAGAAGGGAAAGGGGGGATATGAGTCTAGGAAGGGGCTAAGCTAGGGGGATTAATCCCAATGGAAAATTATAATATTATTCCTAAAAGATAAATTTATGTATATTAATATATATCCTAAGTCTCGAAAGTAGGGACAAGGGATTCCCTTGGAGTGCCAGTGTCTTAAAATACATGCATATATATAATTGTGGATATAGTGTGAATGCGCAAGATGTTTAGGGGGGACTATTCTTTCACGAGAGGCATCTGTTAGTCATACTTAAAGGTACTGGATTGTAATGAGGAGCCTGTACTTGTACTGTTAGCACGAGAGATGAATGGAAGAAGCAATTTTCATTTGTATTATGGAAGAAGCGGGTTTTCAAACCCGTGAGTAGTTCTCTAGGCGATAATATATTCATAGTTGTTCCTTGGGGTGCTAGGAAATAGCTATGGGGCTCTGAGACTTCTAATACGACTTGTTGCTGAAGCCTCAGAAGGGAAGCGGGGCAGCAGAGGGAATGTTGAGCAGTGAAGGGGCACACTTCCTAGGGTGGGAGAGGCATGTGGGGAATGAGAGACTGTAGGCGAGTTGTAGCAGTTGGCACCTTTGACAGAGCAATTCTGCTGCTTAACAGACCTTAGACTGGCTTAGTATTCCCTTTTCCCTGATAGACTTTAGCCCTAGCTCGAGGGTGACCCGCTGCTGAGAGTTATGAGCAGTGCGGTCTAAGGCTCGTAGGAACTTGGAAGGTCTACATGCAATTGATGTTTATTGTACTGAGATAAGTGTCTTTCATGTGCTTATTTCAATTATTGTGTGTGTGCAAGTATGAATTTTCTGTCATGAATTCTCTGTTGTTAAATTCAATATATGAATTGTTATGGTAGCATGTATGCTGTTATTATTTTTGCTTAAATTTGTTCATATGCAAAACTTATTATTTATTTTAATGGCATCATAATTCATAATTCCATAGGGCATGTTCCATCTCAGGGCTGGGAACGTTACCAGAGCATGTTGCAGAGTCCCTGATAATGGGGTTGTTACAAATTGGTATAAGAGATGATAAGAGAATTTTTTAAGTGCCATAGCCCAACATGGTGGATGGGGATGTTACGAAATGATGTAAAGTTCCAAGCATCAAGGGGATAGTCTTGTGAAACTTTGGAAGGCTATCCACTCTCACTACAACAACTCTTACTCTTTATTTAGGTTGGCTCTTCTCCAACTCAAGGGGGGATTACCTAAATATAGTATTGCTAAAGCTAGAGTGGAGGCACAAGGTTATTTTGTGAAGAGTTAGCCTACGCAAAACAAATAGTCGTAGCAATAGTGGAATGATGAGTGGTTTGGGAAAGAAAAGATGAAGGAAAATCCCAACACCAAGTGCCTAATCACATCTTGGGAAAATGGAGTCAAGGGAGCATAGATAGAAGAGGGAAAGTGCATGGAAATGTAAGGTAATATGCGCTGCTATGCATGCTACAAATCAGTTTTAGCTTGTTCATTTTTATAGTGGAAAATTACATTGGGAGGCTAAAGGTGCCATACTTGAGAATTGTTATGAAAGTGAGGTTATGTTAATTTAGCAAAAAATGAGTTTATTAAACGGTAGGCTAACATAAAAATTCTAATAATAAAATGGATAACATCCTCACATTACTCTATCGAAATGAAGCATAGTTCATTTCATGGCAATCATAACATGCTACAAGGGTTTCCTAATACAAAAATAATCATGTGTAAAATAAGCATACAAAGAAAGCCTCACATAAAAATTAGATACCTCCAATATTCCATTAAGCTCCAAGCATGTGATGTATAGAAAAATTCCACTGGGAGAGCTCCTCAATCCCCCAAAATCTCAACAACCATTACAATGAGAGCTCTTCTTTATAGAATGAGTATCTTCTCTCATACAATAAAATATTATTATCCTTCTAAATAACTTTGACAAGTCAAACACATAGTAAAATAATGTAGTTAGATCCATGGTTGACAATATCAAAACATGTGGATGCTAGCCTTTTCAAGAGGTCACACTCATCCAAAAGTAGTAGTGAAAGAACACGATAATGCTCATGAGAGGGACATGCACCACTAAAAATAGGCACCATACCAAGTCAAATGTAAGGAATCTACATGGAATGTTCCCTCCAAGGATGCATGCATGCAAAATTTAATAAAATAATTCTCTACCTAGGAGGAGGTGCTCCAAGGTTTATTTAGGTGAACTCACTAAGTGCACCCTCCAAGATGCATGAGATAATAAAACATATAACAATCCTCTTTAGGAGAATTATCCATAACAACCTTCTCCAAAAATAACAAGAAGTCACAAGATGTGTGCAACCAATCCACATGTGTCAATTCCAAGGCAACCAACTAGGGATAATTTTAAGGATGGACATTTATCTCAGAATGTAGAAATGATGGTGAATCTTACTAGTCTTTAATATGTAAACTATAAAATGTTTGGCGATATTTTTGTAAAAATATTCAAATTTATAAGGATTTGATATATTTTCTATAAAATTTGGGCTATTTTTAAGGTAAAATAATTCTATTCTATAAAATTTGGGTGAATCACTTTTAGAAAAAAAATGGAAATTGGCGAATCCTTTCTTTGGAAAAGCATGGAAAATTAGTGCATGGGTGATATATAGCCCCCTAAAATTTTCTGTGCAACCAACTCCACATATGGATGTGCAATATACCAAGTAGATAAAGTGCTCCATAATCAATGATGTGGTCAACTATGAAAATAAAAATTAGAACATCTCTCCACTAGTGCACCCTCCAAGACAATCACTAAAAATAACAATGAAAAACTTCCATATGTGCACCCTCCAAGAAGAATCTCCAAAAATATAAAGGAGACCAAACAAAAGCATGCAAAAGTCACAAGTGTGGCACTCCAAGTATGCCACATGCCTCCCAATATATTCCCTCCATAACCTCAAATAAAATAATATATGTGCCAAGTCAAAGAGGTGAGGGTGATCTTCAATAAAGTCAAAAGATGCTAAATGTAGTTGAAATGTTCAAGCAATAATGATGAGAGCACCTAGGAGAGGTGCCCCCCAAGAAAAGTGTGCCATGTAACTACCTCAACCACCCAAAAGTAATAAAATATCTCCATGTGAAGTGCACCCTAGGATGAAGTGCCAAGTGTTGGGTATGTGTTATATTATTTTCACGAGTAGTAGTGTCCTACGCAGGGGTTTGGGGGCAACGCCCCAGAGAAAATTTTTTCTACCTCGGGAAATGTGTCATGTGCCTCGAGAAACGTGTCACATATTTAGGTGGTTTTTCGACACATGGTTTTTTTCGATGGTTTTCTATTTCCGATTAAGGAATTAGGGTTGTGGAATAATCCAGGTCATTGGGTTAGGGTTTTGGATGTCGCTGGCTCCTATATGTATATTGTATTGTAAACAATGTATTATACATGAATGAATATAAAATATGATGGTTTTCCCGGTTTGGGTTTCCAGGGAAGAAATATCTGTGTAATGTTTGTATTTTCCATTGTATCTTTTCTATTTTTTTACTGAATATCTCTTTGCAGTAGATATTGTACAAGGTTAAAATCTACATTTGGTATCAGAGCTTTGTTGGCTTCAGGGGGACGCCTTTGTGGTCAAGGGTTTGGCTCGGGACTATGATAAGTCTTGTTATAGTGGGATATCTGTGGTATTGATTTTTCAGGTGAAAAGAAATGGCAAGCAATTCAAAGATGGAGATCGAGAAGTTTAATGGGAAAATGTTTGAGCTATGGAAGCTCAAGATGGAAGAGCTGTTGGTGGACAGAGATCAGTGGATCGTGGTAGATCCAGGTACTGCACCTACAGGAACTTCAACAGATGACTGTAAAAGTTGGATCAGAAGGCAAAGAGAACAATCCAATTGCATCTCTCCGATTTAGTATTACTGAATGTGTCAGAGGAAGCTACAACCAAGGATTTATGGGAGAATTTGGGGAAGTTGCATCAGTCTAAGTCCCTGGTAAATAAAATGTTCCTGAGAAAGAAGCTGTATAAACTGAGGATGAGAGATGGAGACTCGGTGGCAGAGCATTTGAACACCTTCAATACCGTGGTAAGTCAATTAGTATCTGTTGAGATTAAAATTTCAGATGAAGATAAATGTATTAGTTTACTGTGTTCTTTACCAGACTCTTGACATAGTCTGGTTGTGGCCATAGGTAGTAATACAACTGCCTTGAAGTTTGATGAAGTGGTCTCATCCTTGTTGTCAGAGGATATGAGACAGAAGAATATGGAATGACAGAGCACAACTGCATTATTTGCAAGAGGATGTTCCCAAGAAAGGAATAGATCTAGTTTCTCAAGTGGGAGATCTAAGTCTAAGGGTAGATCTAAATATCCCAGAAATTTTGTAAGGGTATGTTGGAGATGTGGAAAATAAGGGCACTACAAGAAGCAATGTAGATCCAAGGTTGAGAAAAAGAAGGGATCTGAAGAATCTCATTCTACAGAAGAAGAGACCTCCAAGGAAGAAGGAGGGGATGTGTACTTGGCTTCTTCAAGCACACATGTAGATCATGAGGCATGATTGGTTGACTCTGGGGAATCCTTTCATATGACTCCCCACAGGGAGTGGTTCTACGAATATGAAAGCTATGATGGAGGTAATGTTTTCCTAGGTGATGATTCGACAACCAAAATAATAGGACGAGGAAAATTCAAGTTGAGGATAATAGATGGAAGGATTAGAACATTGCCCGGTGTTCTGCACATCCCAGGTTTGGCCAGAAATTTGATTTCTGTAAGCAAAATGGACGATGCAGAGTTTAAAACAATATTTTAAAAGGAAACCTGCAGGATGGTTTGAGGAGAAATGGTGTTGCTGAAAGGAGTTCGGTTTGTAACTCTGTATAAGTTGGAAGGAAGCACTATTAGTGATGGGTGTAATAGTTCCATTATTCTTGATATTGAAGTTGAAGAAGAAAGAACTCGTATAGTCTATGGAGAAAAGGTTATGTTGTGGCATCAAAGACTAGGGCATATCGGAGAGAAGGTTCTTCGACTACTACACGGTAAAGGTATGGTTGAAGGTATGTCTAACCGCTCTTTGGATTTTGATTTATGTGAACAATGTCTATATGGGAAGCATAATCAGGTAAGATTCCCCTCTGGTGCAAAGAGGGCAGAAGGAATCTTACAACTAGTTCAAAGTGATGTTTTTGGACCTGTGTCGGTCCCATCATTGGGAAAATTTGTGTACTACGTCTCATTTATTGATGAATTCTCAAGGAATACTTGGATATATTTCCTCAGGAATAAATTTGAAGTCTTTGACAGGTTTAAAGAGTTTAAGGATCTTGTTGAGAATCAAACAGAGAAAATAATTAAGGTGCTGAGGACAAATAATGACGCAGAGTTCTACGGGAATGAATTTGAAGAATTCTGTAAGAAGTGAGGTATATCAAGGCATAAGACTACTCCATATACACCTTAGCATAATGGAGTTGCAGAAAGGATGAACAAGATGTTGATGGAAAAAGCAAGGTGCATGCTCAGTGGTGCCGAGTTAGGGCAAGAATTCTGGGCAGAGGCAATGGGTACTGCATGTTACCTAGTCAAAAAATCACCCTCATCAGCGTTGGATGAAAAGACTCCACAATAGGTATGGACTGGTAAGGAACCTTCTCTCACACATCTCAAGGTATTTGGCTGTGATGCATATGTTCATGTTCCAAAGGAAAACAAGAGGAAGCTAGATAAGAAGGCCGAAAAGTGTATCTTTATTGGATATAAAGATGGCCTCGAAGGTTATAATCTTTGGAACCCAAAAACTAAGAAGGTAGTGTATAGCCGAGATGTGGTATTTAGAGAAATGAAGGATGATGTTAAACAGGAAGTCCTACCAAGTAAGGAAGAACTAGAGAAAATAGAATTTGATTTAAAAGATGATGAGTCAAACTCTACAGAAGAACATGAATTAGAAGAAGAAGATCATCATACTCCAGTATTGAGGAGATCAATTCGAGAAAGAAGGATACCAGAAAGGTATAATCCATTTGATTTCCATTCAAATTTTTCTTTTTCTATTACTGATGATGATCCTAGAACCGTCAGGGAGGCAGTGGATTCAAAGGATGCAAATCTCTGGAAAAGGGCCATGAATTAAGAAATGACATCTTTGGATAAGAATGAGGCTTGGGATCTAGTGGAGTTTCCAACTGGAAGAAATCCCATTGGAAGCAAATTGGTATTTAAAAAGAAGCTGAATGCAGAAGGAAAAGTGGAGAAATACAAAGCTCGGTTAGTAACAAAGGGTTATTCCTAGGTTGAAGGAATTGATTTTGGTGATATTTTTTGTCCTATTGCCAAGTTAACCTCCATAAGATTTCTGTTATCTGTTGCTGCTGCATTTGATTTTGAAATAGAACAAATGGATGTGAAGACAACATTCCTATATGGGGATCTAGAAGAAGAAATATATATGAAGCAACCAGGAGGTTATGCTATGAAGGGAAAGAAGGAGCTAGTATGCAAGTTGAAAAAGTCCTTGTATGGTTTAAAACAATCACCAAGTATGTGGTATCAAAAATTTGATACTTATATGTTGGGATTTGGCTTCACAAGAAGCAAAGAGGATCACTGTGTGTATTTTAATTTAATTGGTGATCATTTGATTTATTTGGTCTTGTATGTGGATGACATGTTGCTGATAGGAAACAACAAGGAGATTATCTAGGATGTGAAAACTCATTTGTCCTCTAAATTTGACATGAAGGATCTCAGTCCTTCAAATTTTATTTTGGGCATGGAAATTAAAAGAGATCGGAAAAGGAGGAAACTTTGGTTAAATCAGAGAAAATATGTTGAGACAATATTGCAGAGGTTTAATATGCATGAATGTAAGCTGGTCAAGGTTCCTATTCCTGTTGGTGTAAAGTTGTCTACGGATCAGTGTCCCAAGGCACATGAAGAGGAGGAGGACATGTCTCGTTTTCCATATGCGAGTGCAGTTGGCAGTTTGATGTATGCAATGGTCTGTACTAGACCAGACATTGCACATGCAGTGGGAGTTTTGAGAAGGTATATGTCAAAACTAGGGAAGGATCATTGGACAATAGTAAAAAGGGTTTTCAGGTATTTGCATGGCATTGCTATCTATGGATTGTGCTACAAAGGAAGACTGAGATTGGATATAGTGGTGGATATACATGGCTTTGTGGATGCAGATTGGGCTGGAGATATGGATTGTAGGAGATCTACAAGTGGGTATGTGTTTAACTTGTTTGGAGGAGCAATAAGTTGGATGAGAAAAATACATGCTGTAGTGGCACTTTCAACTACAGAAGATGAATACATGGCAACCACTCATGCAAGTAAGGAAGCAATATGGTTACAAAGATTGTGTTCAAGTATTGGGTTGGTACATCAAGATGTAAGGATAGATTATGACAGTCATAGTGCAATTTTTCTGGCGAAGAACCCAACTCATCATTCAAAGACAAATCATATTGATATTCAATATCACTTTTTGAGAGACATGGTTGAAGAAAAGAAAGTATTGCTGATGAAGGTGGACACTTTGAAGAATGTTGCAGATTCATTAACAAAATCTGTGAGCACTGAGAAGTTCTCTTGGTGTAGAGGATCCATGGGCATTGCTGCCTTGGATGGTTGACTATGTAACCATGTAACCTCTTGGAGAATGTTGGGTATGTGTTATATTATTTGCATGAGTAGTAGTGTTTTTTTTTCCTTGGGAAACATGTCACGTGCCTCGAGAAACATGTCACATATTTAGGTGGTTTTTCGGCACATGTTTTTTGGCGATTGTTTTCTATTTCCTGTTAAGGAATTAAGGTTGTGGACTAATCTAGGTCATTGGGTTAGGGTTTTGGATGTCGTTGGATCCTATATGTCTATTGTATTGTAAACAATATATTATACATGAATGGATATAGAATATACTGGTTTTCCCGGTTTGGGTTTCCAGGGGAAAAATATCTGTGTAATGTTTGTATTCGCCATTTTATCTTTTATGTTCTTTTACTGAATATGTGTTTGCAGTAGATATTTTATAAGTTTAAAATATACACCAAGGTGGTTAGTACTTTTCAATAAACTAATAAAATATTCACCCATATGAAATATCATAAATATGTCCAACCAATCCAAGAGAGTGCGTCCTAGAGAAGTGTCTCAACTTTTCCAAGAAAAAATAAAATAATGCATGCCTTGAAAATTGTGCCTTCAAAGGTAGGGGGTGCTCCACAAGAAACCTTCAACCAAATCCAAGTGTGAAAAGCAAGACAATGAGGTAGGGAGTCAAAGAAGTTAACCTACAATGTAATAAAATGGATTAATATAACCATTAAATGGTTAAATAAACCTCATCCTGTATGCACAAAGATTAATGCTCAAATATAACCATAGTTGCCCTCCAATTGTCACCCACTAATTAAATCACCATGAACATGTGTGAAAATGAAGGATGCACTCTAATAAAGTGTCATACCATGTAAATAAAATATGTTCTCCCTAGAAAAAGCTCATTATGATAACAACAAAACATAAATCCCAACCTATGGTGCACCACCACCAAGGGATTATTACATCAAAAATCATTATCCAACCTTAGGAAATGACTATATCACTATCAAATCATATCTAGTACCTCCCCTTGTAACTTAACCTTAGGAAATAACACATCAATGAGAGTACTAACATCATCAAAAACATTCCACGTAGATGATGTCTAGCAAATTTTACATGATTAAGTTGTATCACCTTGGAAAATCCCACAAAGACATCATGCATCAAGTATCTCCCCCATCACACATCTAACACATAAGGAATGTTATCACATTTATTTGTAGGGGGGGTGTTTTCATAAGAAATTGACCCCTTTGGCGAAAAAAGGAAAAAAACGGGCTAAAAACCCACAAAATTCTGCTTATCTTAATTTTTGGGGCCTGGGCGCATCATGCTAAGCAGCGGGTAGATCTGGGCGGCTGCGATCCATGCACCTAGATCTACAATGCAGGATCCATATCATATCTCCCCTGACCTTTTGCCGTTAACGGAGGGGGGGTCCGAGTTGGTGGTTTTCGAGTGCGGGGCCCCCACTATCGTGTCGCCTCCTTGTTAACTCGGACCCCCCCCAACCTTTCTCGCTTACCACTCTCCCCCCCCTCCGAGTAGACCGCTTACCACCCTCACTTACCGTCGTCTCTCATTTCACCATCTGTCCCCCATTCCGTCTCTCTCCTTCGCTTGTCACATCTCCCGCTTCCCTTCCACCTTCCCTTGCCACTTCACCTTCGTCCCATCACACCTCAACGCCCACGTTTTCTACTGACCACACTTTCCTGATCACCTTTCCTCTGCCACGTCTGTCCACATGACCACCTCTTGTCTCATCTCCCGTCAATAGTGCCAATCGCCCCTGACAGTTCCTCGTCCACGTCTGCCTGCTAGTCTCAACTTAATAAGATTCAGCCTTCTTTTCCATCTATTTTTCCTCTGATACTGGGATCTTGGGCATCGATGATCCAGTCGAGTTGTTGTGATAGTGATGTAATGTATGCTTGATTGCAGTGCTGTCACGACATTTTCAGTTTCCTGAAGTTCTTCGATCCAAGAGGATCTTGTATCTGGAGCTTTTACCATAGGTTGTTGGAAGACCGGATGTCCATAGTAGACCTATTCATTCTTTCTCAAGTCCTTTTTCCTACTCACCACGATACCAAGCTTACTAACTGAAGTTAGATCAAGACCTCACCTACCTGTGCATACTAGCCCAGTTTTCTGAGTTAAAGCGATATAATTCTAAGTCTACATCCATTAGACCACCCCTTAATTTTATTCATTGTGACAAAAAACTGATGGGTACTGGGCTTACCTCAGCTGCAATCCAGAGGTGACTTCTTGTGCCAACATTTATGACGTTGTTTCCAAGGACGAATTGAATATTTTCCTTGGGATTGAACGACAAATCTTACTGGTTCTAAAAGTGCACAAGAACCCAGTACATCAAGATCACAACTGTGCACCTGCCAACTCTAATGTGGTGACTCCATTAAGGCGAATCCACTAACGACTCCACTATTCCAGTTGTGGCTTCCAGAAGCAGACATACGAGGTCTACTCCACAACTTCCTTTAATAACACCTGAAGCTGACTGAGAGAAAATTATCAGAAAGGGAAAGGCCCTTCATGGAGGTACCTCTGCTACTGAACCAGGTATTTCTGATGATTTTCAATATCCTCCTATAGGAACTCCAATTTCTGCATCTCATTCTACTGTTATACCTTCTATTGGAGTTTCCCGAACTTTAAATTTTGGGAGTGTTCCTGTTGAGTTTTCCCCTCCTGGTCTGGGATTGGAGGGAGAAAGCCTTGTCACTCCTCTCTCTCCCTAAGTCATACCATGGTTTAAACCCATCGCCTCAAAAGAGTTTCCTACCCTGGGCTTTACCACTCCTCCTCCTATTAGAGTTACTGATTTTGCAGAAAGGGAAACCTATGTTCCCCCAAGCCTTGTAGCCTTTTCTTCGAATCCTCTGCTGTTTCCCTTTCCTCTCGGAAGCTCAGTTCCAGTCTACCCTGTTCGAACCCCTTCCCATCCTAGTTCTCCCCTGCCTACCATCCCTATGGTAGGTGCTAATCCCCCTAGAAATAGAATGGATTCCATAGTGGTTGCAAGATATGACCCTCTAGTCTTACCTCAACTCGTGAATGCTCTCTCTGCTGGAGATTACCTCAAATATATGCCTAAGTTCACTGGAGAGGAGGACATAACTCCCAAAGAGCACCTTGCTGCCTTCTACAATTATGCAGACAATCTAAATATTGAAAATGAAGATGTCTGGATGAGAGTATTTGTCCAGAGCCTTGATGGCGAGGTTAGAAAGTGGTTCAGAGGTTTGACCCCTGGATCCATTGCTGTGATTGAGGCTCTAGATGATTCCTTCTTGAGACAGTGGGGGGATAAAAAAGACTTTATGTATTATATCATAGAGTTTGGGTCCTTGAAGAGAAAAGAGGGAGAATCTATCTTCGATTTCTCCAAAAGATTCAATAAAATGTACAATAAGATCCATGCTTAGATAAAGCCTATAGAAGCCTCTGCCAAAATCACTTATGCTAGTGATTTTGATCTCGATTTCTACCTCCTGCTAAGAGAGAGAAGAACTACTTCCTTGGATCACATGCAATATGTAGCCTTGGAAGTGGAGTCTAACGTATTGGCAGCCAACCAACTTAGGAATAAGGCTAATAGAGACATACGAGGGGAAGATCTGAAGCCTCCACCTCTGGTTCCTCTACTTCCCCCCCTCAAATGGATGAAGTAAACAAGTTACTAAAATCACTGTTAACTAGGATGGAAATATTGGAAGTAGATGGGAAGCAGATATACATAAATCCTCAACATATTGATAACAAAGGCAACTTCAGAAGACCAAACAATGCCCCTCAAATACTCCCGAGAGAGCCCAGAAACATAGATAGGGCTGATGAAAAAATCCAAACCCCTCTTCAAAATAACCTTGTTGCTGATGAAGAAGGAGAGGAGGAAGAGATAGATCCTGAAATCCATTATCTTGGAGACACCTCCCCATTTTCTCACTTGACTCAATCTGCATACGAGGAGTCTCTCTTAGACAACCAAATAAATGAGCTGAGTAAGGGGGAGAAGGAAAATAGTAACCCCACCAAATACAACCTCCGGTCTAAGAAGAAGGAAGGGAAGTCAGACATCCCTGATCAACCTTCCATAGAAGAGAAGCCTGCTAAAGACGCAGTGAACAACAACAAAGAAAAGAAAGCTCAGAATCCCCCACCAATAGCCAAAGACCCCATCCTAGAGGTGAGAGAAATTATGAAGCCCACTCCCTCTTTTAACTTTGAGCATGCAATTCGGAAGATCAGAATTCCTGTTCCCCTTTCAGAGTTAGTCAAGCATGAATAATTCAAGAGGTCCCTCTCTAATCTGTTGCAGTCTGAGCCATATTTCCATTCCACAGACTCGGTAAATCTCCAAGATGAGAAGCCAATGATCATCTTAGGTCCCATGGTAGAATATAAAGATGATTCATCCCCACCTTTCTACACATCACTGGACATACATGATAAGGTGCTACATAATTGTCTGATGGAATCTGGGGCATCTCATAATCTCATGCCCAAAATTGTCATGGAAGAGCTCGGATTAGAAATAAAAAAATCTTATCATGATTTGTACTCTTTTGATTCAAGGAGGGTGAAATGTCTTGGGGTTATCAAATACCTAGTTGTGACCTTGTTTCATCTGCCCATGAAAAGTGTGGTCATGGATATTTTGGTGGCTGACGTTCATCCCAAGTTCGGCACGCTGTTGTCAAGATCTTGGATAAAAAGACTTGGAGGAACGTTACAGATGGACCTCACGTATGCCACTATTCCTTTGTTTGGAGGGGAACATAGAAGACTGTACAAAGAAGCTTAGTTGGCCTACATTATCAGTGTTGAATCTAACCCCACCAACCATCCTATCTTTTCACTTGACACTGAGATGGGGTCTAGTTTATTGCAGTTCACTAATGCTCCCGAGTCTCCTTTAAAACTCAAAAAACAACCCATGATTTTTCATGAAATTTCTTTCTCCACCACCTCTGTTTGGAAAATATTCTTTGATGGAGCCTCCTCTAAGGATGTTGCTGGCGCTGGAGTAGTATTTGTTTCCCCTTCTTAGGAAACCATACCTATGTCATACAAATGAGAGTTTGAAACTACCAACATTGTGGCAGAATATGAATCTCTTGTTTTGGGCTTAAGGGATGCAAAGGACATGGGGATCAAAGAGATATCAATGTTTGGTGATGCTGAATTGATTGTCCAATAGATCAAAAATATTTATCAGACGAAACACCCCCGGCTCACAAATTACAAAAATGAAGTATGGAACCTCATTGACAGTTTTTTCTTGGCTTTCAACATTTCATTTGTCTTGAGAGAAGAAAATGTGATGGTTGATTCTCTGGTTGTTTCATCAAGCAATTTCAGAGTCCCTCTGCCACCCAAACTTAGGTATGATGTAGAAGTAAAATATAGACCCTTTATATCTGAAAATGTCAAGCATTGGAAAGTGTTTGAGGATGATATTGAAATCAAAATATTTCTGGAAAATGTGGAGGAGTTTTCAACATTACATATCGACCAAGATCCTGACTTTGAAATAAATCCTCACGCTGATTTTCTTCTGAACAAAATTGCTGATCATAATATTGTGCAATTGCCTAGCAATCACATCCCAAAGGGACTAGTCCCTTTCGAAAGACTATTTGACATAAATGATGTGGTAGTAAAGGGTCAAATCTCAAGTGATGATGCTGATGTGGCTGAGTGCAATATTGACATATAACTGGATCCAAAATTTGTCAAATTGTCAAGCAGTCTGTCAAAGGAGAAGAGGGTCGAGTATACTGAGATATTAAAGGAATTTTCTGATGTGTTTGCCTGGACCTATGAATACCTCAGATCATATGACACTAGTGTCATTGATCATAAGATTCCATTGAAAGAGGAAGCCAAACCATTTAGGCAAAAATTAAGACAGATAAATCCTATGCTGCTACCTATTATGGAAAGGGAAGTGAAGAAGCTTTTGGATGCTCAGATTATTGTGCCTTTGAGATATTCTGAGTGGGTAGCCAACCTGGTCCCAGTAAGAAAGAAGAGTGGAGAAATCAGACTCTATGGCATTTTTAGAAATCTGAACAGGAGCTCAAAGAAGGAAAATTACCCGTTGCCAAAGATGGAACACATATTGCAGAGGGTAACTGGTGCATATAGGATTTCCATGATTGATGGATTTTTTGGCTACAATCAAATCTCTGTCCTTCCTGAAGACAGAGAAATGACAACCTTCACCACTCCTTGGGACACATTCATGTATGCCAAAATGCCCTTTGGATTAATGAATGCAGGAGCAACCTTTCAGAGAGCCATGGACATAGCCTTCATTGGGGAAAAGGATAAATTCGTGGTCATCTATCTGGATGACATAACAATCTTTTCCAGATTTGATAAAGAGCATTGCTGTCATCTGTGGAAAGTCTTCTTGAAATGCAGAAGGTATGGTATTTCCCTAAATCCTAAGAAATATTTATTTGCCATGAAGGAGGGGAATTTTTTGGGACATATAGTATCAACTCAAGGGGTCAGGATTGATCCCAGCTGGGTGGAAGAAATCCAAACCTTATCACTTCTCAGATCCAAAAAGGAAGTTCAGTCCTTCCCGGGAAAAAAATAATTTCTTGAGGAGGTTTGTTTCCAATTTTGCTGAATTGGTGAAGCATATCACAACTATGCTTAGAAAGGGGAATTAAATGAAGTGGGCTGCTGAGTCCAGAGAATCCTTAAGCTAGATCAAGAAGGCACTGACTGAGGAACCTGTGCTTATTAATCTTGATTATTCCAAGGATTTTCTAATTTTCTCTTTTTCTTTGTTTGATACAGTGGTGGATTTTTTGTTGCAGAAGAACGCATAAGGGCTAGAGAAACCTATTTCCTTTTTCAACAAAGTGTTGAGGGATGCAGAGGTAAAATATGACATCATGGAGAAGGAGGCCTATGCCTTGGTGAAAGCTCTCAAAGCCTTCAGAATCTATGTTTTGCATTTGAAGATCATTGCATATGTTCCTTCAGCTTCAGTGAAGGACATTCTCATTCAGCATGACATAGACAGAAGAAGGAGCAAGTGGATTGACAAAATCCATGAATTCGATCTGGAAATAAACCCCACCAAGCTAGTTAAAGGCCAAGTTTTAGACAAGCTGTTGGATGAATCCAATTGCAGAGCTTTGGGGATAAAATTCATCAACACCTGCTCAGCAAATCAGCAAACTGAGTTCGCTGATAAAAATCCTCAGGGCAACCCTCCATTGGTAGAATGCACTTGGTACAAAGACATTGTATATTTTATACAAGAAATAAGGCCCCCTGCTGGTATGGGAAAAAGCAAGGCAAGAGATTTAAAGCTCAAATGTAATATAATAGACATAAAAATTTATGCAGAACATAAATAAAATGCTAGAAATGGCAGAATAATAGTAATATAACCAGCATAATCTCCACAATAACACATAAATGATATAAGAACAACAACATAAATAACACTTTGATTCAAAAAGAAATGTTCATGGGCCTCTTCGAGGGGGCAAACTCCAGTCGAGCAGTGCTCTGTTACAATAATCTCCAAGCTAGGGTTTTCATACCCTCGACCCTTATTTATACTAAATATGTCTATCAAGAAGCATCTAGAGGAAGATCCTTCTAGAAGTAGAAGCTTCTATTAGGTCTTCTTACATCCGCCTTATTATATTTTATTGAAAGGCCTTATTAATATTGACCTTTATTACATCTCAATATATTGATCTACCTATGTGCGGGTTAGGACCCTAACATGTCCGCCCCCTTAAAAACAACCTTGTCCTCAAGGCTTGAGATGTGGAAACTGCTACAGAATGGTAGCTGGTTCCCAAGTGGCATTTGCTAGAGTTGTATCTTTCCACTGCACTAGCACTTCCTTGATGGTTCGCTGATGCAGGTGACGCTCACGCTGGTCCAAAACTACTTCTGGCTGTAGCCAAATGGATCCTTCTTTAGCTAACTCGGGAAGGTTGGTTTGAATTTGGCACCTAGTTTTAATCACCTTCTTTAAGCATGAAAGATGAAAAATAGGATGTAGCTTTGACTGACTGGGTAGAGATAACTGATAGGTGACTTGTCCCACATGCTTGAGAACTGTATAAGGACCATAAAATTTGGGCACTAGCTTCTGACAATGCTCGATCTTGAGGGAAGTTTGCTTGTATGGTTGCAGTCGTAGAAACACCTGATCCCTTTCTACAAATTGACGTTCAGAGCGACCTTGATCTGTTGAAATAATGTAACTGCAAAGAGTACTATTATTATTATTGATATATTATTTATAAGATTAATCCCCATTGTGGATTAATCATGTTGGTAATTGTATTAGGACTAAATCCCCTTTTGCGGATTGGTCAACAGACAATTTTAATAGGCAGAATAAGAAGTCGGCCCCAGCAGTTATTATTGAGACCTAGAAATAAAATAAAGGTGGGTTTACCCACCCAGAGTGAGGGGTTGGCCCTGCCAGTGAAGACCCTTCACACGTGCTAGTCTTGTATATATAGAGAGGCTAGCGCCTCACTTTAACATACAACACACTTGCTCATTTCTAAGAGGCAAGCTGCAACTTACCAGTTGGAGAGAGGGAGAAGAGTGGCACATATTTTGGAGAGGACTATCTGTATTGGTTTGAGTTAT
>JZKD02S0610294.1:57598-77890 GCA_000966675.3 Picea glauca | reverse complement strand
AAGACACTTGGAGTGACAAAGAGGGTAGCCACATTGCATTATCATTTCTATTGGTCCTGCATGAGAAAAAATGTTGAATACTACCTCATAACTTGTGTTCCTTGTTTCATTGCTAAACTAACCAATCACAATTTAGGTATGTATACTCCATTGTCTAGGCATTGGGCATTTATTAGTGTATATATATTTTTATTTAGGTTTACTTATAACCAAGAGCCACCATAACTATGTATTAGTGATTGTTGATCATTTCTCTAAAACAACTACCATGATCCATTATAAGAAGACTATAGCTCTTGAAACAACATGTCTATGCTTCATTCATGTTTGGTTTCATTTTGGTTTACCATCTTCGATATTATTTTATTGCGATTCTAGATTTCTCAGTGATTTATTGAACATAATGTGGTCAATGCATGTCACCAAACTCAAATGCTCAATCTTAGAATGATGACCAAATACTAGTCAACAAACCCTTACTTCATTAGTTTCACATGCATAATCATGCACAATATTTGCCATGGGATGAAAGCATACCTTTTATCCAACATATAACAAACCCTAGGATAGTTCCATTGAACATAGTCCTCTCTAGACTTGTTTTGGTTTACAACCATACACAATTATTGATGTCTCATTGCTACAATGTTCAACATCTTCTATGCCTTAGTTTGTCAAATAATAGGATAGATAAACAACTTTCATTAAGCATATTCAACGAATTATGAACAAATGCAGTGTAACTTGCATCCCTGAAAACAAAAGTACAATTAAAGACACACTACACATCGATTTCCTCATTTTTTCCAATTAGGTCATTAAATTTGCTTACCACTATTGAAGGAAATGTTTAAAGGTCTTCATCAAAATGTTGAGACTCTTTGAGACGGTCCTTACTCCATTGTAAAAACAATGAGTGATGATGATTTCCCATTGGATATACACCATTTGAGAATACATCTAGTGTTCGATGTTGATCTATTGAAGTTCCACTATCTACCATTGTTTGAATCATAAACTAAAGTTTATCTACCTACATATTTGGATTCAAAACACTTAGTACCCTTTCACACTAAGCATGCCATTGATCAATGACTCAAATCTACTCACCAGGAAGACGTTCTTCTATTGAAAGTTGTTTGAGCCACATTGTTTCCACATCAAGCTAAGTGGTACACTCTCACATAATCGATAGTTTAATGTTCTCAAGTGCACCTTGAAGAAATGGGGTATTTTATTTCCAAGAGGGGATGAATGATAAATGGAAAAATCAACACGTGGAAACACTTTCACCTTCTCTAAATCTAGTGTTATTGTAAAAATAAAATGCTTCATCTCTTTGATTAATGAATTATATCTCTTGAGATTGTGACATACCCTCCCTTCATTTTAAATAGTCCATTATAGATATTTATTGTTGTTGAATGATAAAAGATTGTTTTTTCTATCCATTTTAGGATGATTCATCAGTAAGCAATGTTTTCTTTAATAATAAAGATGCATAATATGACATCTCTTGTAGTTTATAATTTTGTTACAATTTGCCTAATTCATTTTGCGTTGTAATATTCTTAATTTCTGCACACAAAATTTATTGAGATCTATATCAAACACTTTGTCCTTGGAGCTCACTTGGGAGTTCTGATCATTAACCTTGTTTAAACACCCAAGCACTTCGGTTTTTATTTCATGGTATAAGCTTATTTTTTAAAGATTACATCTTGAACATGAAAACATGAAAAATTAATTTTCTTATAAAAAACGAATAAGTTTCAATGCCTTGCTTTCGAGCTTGAAATCCTTCCAACTAAGGCATTCTTTGGTCTTACAAGCCCAATTCTTACACAAAAATTGATAATTTGTTTTGATTGGTCTTTCATTGTATTCATGTGACAAGTCCACCCTTCCCCATTTTGCGAATGTTACAAATATTGTATCCAACATACAACATTCTTGTTCTTTGTCCAAAGTGTTATTTACGAGGGTATGCATTATGCGAAATTCACCTAGGGATTGCATTTTTCCCAACCGTGATTGCAAGGATGGACACAACAAGCATGAGCACAAGCTAGAACATCATTCAAGAAGAGACTTGGACCTTGGTGGGGGCGATCATAACAACTCACTTTCATCGATTTGTGCAAGCCACTATTGACAAGAATATTACAAACATGAAGAAGCTTCCTTATTACATGGAAGTGAATTATCATGTATCCAATACTTATTAAGTGGCGAGATATCATTTATAGGATACCATTAATAATTAATAAATATCCACAAGGGTTAGCTCAATTGGTCTTGATGCTAGACATGCGTACTCTCCCTCAAAGTTAGAGAGGTCACATGTTCGACTCTCATGCTCCTTTGGGCTACAATTTACCCCACTTACCATTCATAGATCATGGGGAAGTATTCAAAAACTTTCCCACAAAACTTTCTCTGGAAAAGAAGAAGAAGATATGGTTAATAATGATAAGTCGTGCCACTACTCAAACATTAATCCTAACTTGTTAGTTATAACTGTTCAAATACTTATCAACAATTCCCTTGCAAGAGTGCATCGATCACTTTTTAAAAAATTGAACCTTAGTGAGGACTATAACATCACCCTATTTTCAGATTTTTCTTTTTTCCTCATGAGAGCTGAGTTCTAGGGTTTGAGTTCTGAGCCACGCCTGTGCCTGCTCGCGCTAGATTTTGGACCACCATGGCCCCCTCTGNGGGGGGGGGGGGGATTCGCCTCCTGGATCATTGACCTCAGATTTGCAGGCCTTCCAGGCCCTGATCTCTTCCTATGCAAAGACACACAAGGTAACTCCAACATGTTTCATCAAAAAATTGGGAGAAATTCCCAAGGTTGTTGTGCATGCTCCTTTGATGCGACCTCTTTCCCTGAGACTGGAGGACAAAGGATTGATAGGGAATTTCACAGTACTTTGGCCCTTCCCAAAATCCACGCATTTCTGGTTGGAATCGAATTGGCGCAAACTGACCGAGGGACAAATGTTGGCGACCTTCTATGGTAAGGGTTTCTTTGATTTATCATTTGAAAAAAGAAGAAGTCAGGGACCTGATTTTACGAAGTGACCCATATTTCATGGGTGCCCATGGAATGTACCTCAACAAATGGAAACCTAATTTAATCCCAGAAAATGATATCCCCTTTGCAGTACCTATATGGGTAAGACTTCCTTTCCTCCTATTACACTGCTGGAATGATGAAACCATAAGAAGTATCAACAACTCTTTATGAAAATATATCGATTGTAATGAACCATGAGAGGCAAGTCAAGCTTGTGCCATAATCTGTGTGGAGGTAGACCTGGAAAAAGGACTCCCATAAGCAATACAACTAAACCTAGATAACTGGTCTTACATTCAACAAGTAGATTATGAGAAAATACCCTTCAAATGTAAAGCATGTCATGAATATGGACATTTTTCAAAACAATTCCCTTAGGCCAAGGAAATTCAGGATCAATATCCAAAGCAAGATTAGTGGAAACAACCAAAGAAAAAATAAGCTAATGGGAAAAATGACTCAAACCCTACCCAAGGGCAAAGAGAAAAATCTCCAGATCTGAGAGAAAGAGTGCCAGGCTCTCCACACAAAGGGTAATTAAGTCATAACCGATATGATGGAATTCAAATAGAAGATAATATGGAGGAAACCAAGGAAATCCATGAATATAACAGAAAAAAGAGATAAGAATACATAGGGGAGGAGGTCAGAAAAGGTAAAGAAAAATAAACCTTGATCATAAGTGGGGATTCCTAAGAAAAATCTCCACCAAGTCACTCCCCGGAGCTTCCATATTTTTCAGAAGATGAGAAGCAAGATACTTCCAATAGGGATACTGATATTGAGGTCACACAACCAACCATAACAAAAAGTCTAGGAAGAAAATCCCAAAGAAATAAAAGAGAATCGACTGTAGACAGAGAAAAAGAGATAGGCATTCAAAAAAAAAATAGAGGAATAATTAAAAAAAGAAGGAAAAACCAGGAAAAACAAGGCTGCCCAAATCAAGGGAGAAGCATATCAACCCTCTAAAGGGGGGCACCAAAATCCACTGATAAATTATGAAATTTGTCTCCTAGAATTGCAGAGGACTAGGGAGCGGGGATAAAAAAGAAGTCAGAAAACTGTTAAAAATAGAAAATCCCTCAATCCTCCTAACCCAGGAGACAAAAATGAGGGACCTGGAAACCATCCAAGATGTACAAAAAATATGGAAAAAAGGTGAAGGAAACACAATTAGTTCTAGAGGATCCTTGGGAGGAATAGGTACATTCTGGAATGCAGAAGAATTCAAATTAGAATATCAGGTGTAGTCCTAGTTTTGGCCGATGCTATCCCTAACCAGGAAAGATACATGTATGTTATACTCCATTATAAATGTCTATATGCCAAATAATTGTTTGGAAAAAATAGAATGCTGGCGATCCCTACAGGATATGGCCACTAAAAACCCCCCTCAAAACTTGATCATTGTTGGGGACTTCAATACAACAAGAGGTTTAAAGGAAAAACAAAGGAGTACTATTGTGAGAGATCAATTCATGGAAAGTATGGATGATCTAATCTCCGATCTGGATCTTTTCAATGTCCCTTATGATAAATGGATGTACACCTGGAACAACAGAAGAGAAGATCCAGGTCATATAACAGCTAGACTGGATCGATTCTTAATAAGCAGCTTTTTTCTGACCCTTATAGACAAAGCATGCTCTTTGAATCTCCATTGGGAATGTTTGGACCATCACCCTATCTCGTTATTCTTCAAATCACAAAAAAACTGGGGCCCCATCCCTTTCAGATTCAACCCCTTATGGATGGAGTGGCCAGAGTTCCTTTCCTCCATCTCCCAAATATGGAATCAGTGGATTACAATATATTCAAGCTACATTTGGGAGTAGAAGTTGAAGTTGGTGAAAGGCTTCCTCAAATATTGGGAAAACCCCTCCTTGAACATGACTCAAAACAAGGTCAGAGAGAAAATGCTTCAGCCTTAAAAAATTCAAGAGGAAATGGAGACAAAAGAGGTTCAGAAAAATTATATTATGACTGAGAAAAAAAATCACAAGGAATACATTCAAGCGCTATCTGAAGAAGAAATCATCCGGAGACTAAAATCTAGAAGTCTTTGGTTGAAAGAAGGGGACCATAATACTTCTTTCTTCCACAAACAAGAAAAATCTAGAACTTGGGCTAATCAAATTTACGAAATTAAAACACCAGAGGGGGAAATTACAAAGGATTTTGATCAAATAAAGCAACAAACTACAAGTCATTTCCACAAACTCTATTCCACAAATGGATGAGCAGAAGATGAAACAAATGATGCTCTTCTCAGGCACATTCCAGACAAACTAACAGAGGATGATAATGTCCATCTTAAGAGACGAATTGAAGAATTCTAAATTCTAAAAGCTATCAACCAATTCAACGAAGACAAAGCTCTGGGACTAGACGGCTTCACCCTTCACTTCTATAAAAAATGTTGGCACATAATCAAGCATGACTTCATCAGAATGATAATATTTGTTCACAAATAAAAAAAATGGGAGGAACCAACAATTCCTCCTTCTTAGCACTTATCCCAAAAGAAAATGACACCTCTACACTAGACCGTTTTAGACCCATTTCTTTATGTAGCATCTCTTATAAAATCATAGCCAAAAATATAACGAACAGGTTGAATCCTCTTCTCAGATCATTAATCCTTCCAAGTCACAGAGGATTTGTGGCAGGCTGACAGATTTGGGATAACTTTATTCTGGTACAAGAAGCAATACACTCCAACAATTCCTGAGGAGAACCAGGCATGGCAATTAAATTGGATATGGAAAATGATTTTCACATAGTAGAGCATGATTTTCTTTATAAGGTTATGAAAAAATTTGGGTTTAGTCGAGATTTTATTTCCTAGACGGGAACTTGCATGGCTTCCCCTTGGATTTCTCCTCCTTTAAATGGAAGACCAACCCCCTTATTTAAGGCATCCAGAGGCTTAAGACAATGATGTCCACTCTCCCCTCTTCTGTACGTGATCATGGCATAAAATCTTAATCAAACTTTGGAGTGGGAAAGCAACAATGGCTCAATCCCGGAAATCAAAATAGCTCAGGGGGTAAAACAAATCAACCACTCAAAATTTGATGATGACATAATCCTTTTGAGTGGAGCTTCAAAAATGATGTCCAAAAGACTAATTCAAGTTCTAGACAGTTTTCTCATAGTTTCGGGTGGGCTTCTCAATAAGACAAAATGTCAAATTTACATATGGAATGTCTTTACTGCTATCAGAGAAGGAATCACTCAAATCTTGGGATTTGGCATATCATTGGATTGGAAAACCTTCAAATATCTTGGACTACCTCTGTGCCTAAAAACACTACCTAGTGAGTTTTGGCAACTCTCTCTTCAAAAAGTCAAGGAAAAGATGGAGTCCTGGGGCTCAAGGTGGCTCAACCCAGTGGGGAGGGTGATCCTGATTAAATCAGTTTTATCTTCTCTCCCCCTCTTTCAATTTTCTTCCCTCTTATCCCCAAAGGGAATTCTAAAAGACTTGGCCCAACTCATCTGCAAATTCTTGTGGAAAGGGGGAAAATCCAATTTCAAAAAATTCCACCTTGTGAATTGGGACACAATAACCCTCCCCAAAAAGGGTGGGGGACTGGGAGTTAGAGACCCCAAAGTGACCAACTTATCTATGGGAGCCAAGATTCTATGGAGGATAGTCACGAGAAAAAAGGACTAGTGGAAGTCGGCTATAACAAAAAATTATAGGATGGGAGGAAGAAAAAGATGCATGGATAACACTCCTGATCCTCACCCTAGATCACAAATTTGGAAACTAATAAGGACGACTGTTCCCTTATTCAAGAAGCACCTTTATTGGATACCGGGAAATGGTAAAATGATCAGGCTATTGTAAGACCCGATACTGGGAGTGGATCTCAACTACTGCGAGGCAAAAACTGGCGACCTGAAAAGATGGCTGATAGTTGAACACAAAAGCACTCTCTATGAAATTTCAGCTTAGAATGAGAATGGTAGTTGGAAGGAGTGGAAATTGGGAGGTGTTCCCGATCACTTGAACAATCAAGCTCAAATTATGTTCTCATTCCTCAAAGGGGCATCTCTTATTCTCAGAGACACTTCAGACAACCGTGGTTGGGGAACAAATGGATACTCAATAAAAGATGGTCATAACACACTTCTCTCCAACCTAAGGGTGTTCCAGAACTCTACAAAATCGAAAAACATTTGGAGCCAAGACTCTCTGCCCAAAATAAACTTCTTCATTTGGTCCCTTACCCATGGGAAAATTATAACGTGAGAAAATTTAATGAAAAGAGGCTTTCATGGCCCCTTCAATTGTCCTCTTTGCCAAATCAATCAATATAACATTCAAAACCTCTTCTGGGACTGCTATTTTTCGAAAACAGTATGGAACGTGGCTTTTATAGATCTGTCCCAACAAATAAGATGGCCCTCTACTCCAAATCCTAGCCCGAGGAATTGGGAAAACTACTACCAGGGCTCCTTCCGGGAAAAACCCATCTTTAAATGTATCTATAGGGTTGTTCCCAAGTTCATATGTTGGCAGATATGGCTAGCAAGAAACAAACAAATATTCCAGGGGGGAAAATCCCTCCCCCAAAGTGTTGCTAGCAAGGCCAAATTGATTCTTTTAGAAGTAATGAACACTAAAACATTGAATATGGAAGACCCGTCCAAATGGAATATCTTGGAGAAGGACTCGATGGCAAGTTTTAATGTCCAACATGGTCAGACTTCACACTCAGTGCAAAGGTCGTGATGGTAGCTTCATAATATTCTCAATTTAGATGACTGGATTCAAAAGCAATGAGCCCATACCCTGTGTTTTGATGGCGCTTCAAAGGGAAACCCAGGGGATGCATATGTGTTTCGGGGGGTTTCTCTTCGATCCTAGAGGAAAAAGAATCCTAAATTATTATTAGAATCTCAAGAAGGAAACCAATAACAAAGTAGAGGCCTACGCCTTACTAAAAGGCCTTCAACTAGAAAAGACCCTTCAAATCCACAATCTAAATGTTCTAGGTGACTCCAAGACTATATAAGGATGATGGTTTAGGGGACAGATCTAAAAAAATTAATTTTAAAATGAATAATCGACTGGATACGAGTCGACTCTCAACCCTTTAAGTTAACTTTTTACCATATTCTGAGAGAGCACAACAAGGTAGCAAATAATTTGATGAATGAAGCCATTGGGAAACCGCTTGGAACTTTAGGCGTGGAAGGAGTTGAATCAATATCCCCCTTAACCTAATGTGTCACATGACTAGGAGATAATGCACAAAGATTGGGGATGGGGATTTTTGGGGCTCCAGCGCATCCATAGTCGAGTGGAATAGACACATGGAAAGGGTCGGGGGTGGGGCTTCTCGAGGACCCAACGAATGCATGAACAAGGAATGGACATGCAGAAAAGGTCAGGGGTGGGGCCTTTCGGGGCTCCAACGCACACAGGTCCAGGTGGATTGGACGCGTGGAAAACAAAGAAGCAAAGGGTATGTGGTTTAGGCACGTAGATCATGCCAACGACATAGGTAGAAGGTGGAGAGGGTGGATGGCAAGTCCCATCAATCATTGCGAAGCGACGAATAACAATTCAAGTTCGGGCTTTATTATGGTTTGCGATGTTCAGGAGTATCTTCCTTTAGCGCTCGTGGGAGTTAAGGAATTCAAGGCTCTGCAGCAGATGGAAAAGGCATGTGACAACCCAGTCATATAGATTAAGCATCAAGGTGACACCAGGTTCATATCCAAGCCTGAAAACATGGAGGCCACAGGTACACCGCACATGGCAGACTCAACGACCTTTCTGTTTGGCACGAATCAAACTTTAATCGAAACATGGAGGAATACTATCTTGTACTCGGCTCTGCAAGGGAAAATACGTTTAGTGGCTTTGGTAAGTCTCTCTGGCCACCACTCAATGTTAGTTATCTAGTTTTTCTCCCCACAACGTTCCTGAATTTCTCATTGCCTCACCTTATTCTTTGCCTAGCTTACACCACGCCTAGAATGTGTTTAAGTGGTCCCAACTGTCTCTTTGCTTCATCTCCCAGTTCTTTGGGGCTCCTCCTCGACTGGTCCTGACTCTTCTCATTCATCACGCTCTGTTTCGGCTTTGTTTCACTCGGAGACTATTTTGTTGGCTTCTGTGGACTCTAGACTCTCTCGACCCGCCTTTGCACCTCTCCTTTCACAACTTTCTCATTTTTCCCTTCTTGTGGCTTTTGTGGACTCTAGTTTTTCTGGAACTGCCCATTCTCTCTTCTTTTCACAACTCTACCATCTCACCACAGCCCAACGACTCCCTCAGCAGTTTGGATGCCTCTTGGAGACTTCAAAGCAACCTAGCGCCTAAATTTATGTAGGGTGGTAAAGACCTCTTCGTGGAATCTGGACAATTGGACGAGAATTCAATTGAGGAAGAATGCATAGGTTGCCGCAGGACGAGAATTCAGTTGAGAGCTATCAGTTCCACTCTAACATTTGAACTCGAAACTCTATCCCAATACAAGCACTTGATATAAAGATTACAAGATGAGAGCTATGGTCAAAGGAGCCAGATTGAGGAACAACGCAACAACATGGAGACAATGCAACGATGTCTGGACCAACTAGAAGGAGTGCAACATCAACCAAGCAAGCCTAAAAGCCAACAGGGAGCTTCCAGAAATGAAAATTCAGTCTTAGTGAATCAAATTCCAGACCTCAATGAGCCCCATCCAGAATCAATTCTGGAGCAACATCAGATCAAAATGGAATCGGGTAGTTGAGCCCTTTAATTTTTTTGTTGTCATGTTTTGTTTTTCTATATGTATCAATGATATCTTTTATCTAAGGTACCCGGTGAAATACAATCACAACAGTTTAGCTAGGGAAGGAGGACGCATCATGAAAATCATTTTTATTTTAAAAACCTTCAGATGTCAAAGTATCTACTTCTTGAAGGCTTGTAATGACCCCTCTTTTGTAAATCAATGGATTTATCCACGCTTTTAATATATTTTTACCAATTTCTATTAAAAAAAACAAAACATCACCCTATTTTCATTGACATAGTGGATCTCTATTATCTCTTGATACTATACCATTAAAAGTTGAAATTCCCTTATTAGTTTGGATTATTTTTGAATTTTCATTAATATTTTTTACTTTTATTTTAAGCTAATTTAATAATTCCTTGAATAGTTTTTGTTATTTTTTCATAAAAATATTTAATTTGTTTGGATTATTTTTGAATTTTCATTAATATTTTTTACTTTTATTTTAAGCTAATTTAATAATTCTTTGAATAGTTTTTGTTATTTTTCATAAAAATATTTAATTTGTTCATAACAAATACATTTTGGTTTTATAAATTGTACATCATTTTAAATGTAAATTAGGTACGAGAGTAAGCCATGATCATTTTGATTCAAAGTAAAATACTTTATGCATTCGACATTAAACATGCTTTCACTTCAAATTGATTATAATCTAAAACAAAATTATTAATGGTTTACTTTATTAATTTATTTTATAAATAAGATACTTTATCTATTCAAAATCATTTTAAATTTGTTTATTTAACATTAAACATGTTTGTACTTGAGAATGGTTATTATCCCAATTCAAATTATTAACATTTGTTATATACATAATTTTTTTTTCTTATTTCATTTTTTTTATTATTGAATTTTCTTATTTCAAAAATTGATTTATTATTTAATTTATTTACTTATTTAAATTAAATTAATATTTTTATTGTTTTATGAAAAATTTCTATCATCAATATAATTTTAATTTTGTAAAAATAAATATAAAACATAAAACCTCAAATATTTATAAGGAAAAGTTATTTTAAACATTTTTGATTAATATTCTTAATTTTTAAATTTAACAAACAATAATCTAAAACTAACACACTCATATATCTTTATTTCTCGTTAAAGTATTCTAATGATGTCCAATTAAAAATGATTTTGTTTTTAAAGTCAATTTTAGATACTAAACTTGTATGTCATCTAACTATGTAATTTTATATTTGAAAAAAATATTTAATTAATTTAAAAAAAATTAAGTATTTTTATTTACTTTAAAAAACATAATATTATTAATGATATGCATTGGATCATTATATTATTTTTCATCTATCTTGATGCTTTTAGAGTAAAAAAAATTGAAGGAATCAACTTGCAAGGTCATTTTAGTGGCAAGTCAAAGTTTGAAAAATTGGGTTCTGAAGCTATTTTGAGGCATTAAATGATGTTTTTTGGGGTCCTGGTGTTTAGATCTTGCACAAACCCCATTGACGATGTTATACACTCTAATACCTTTCTAACGGTGCACACCACGGGTTAATCAGAGCTCGTATGCAAAAGTTATGCCTCTCGCAAGTTGACCTATCATGTTGACCACCATGGTACAAGAGTATGCCATGTTAGCCCCTGTTACTCATGCCTATGGGGCTAGCCATGTGAGGAATTTCAATAAGATTCTAGAAGGTCCAAAACCTTATGATAATTGAAATTTGAGGAAGTTAAAACCCTAAACCTAGACAACTATCGTGCCATGTTAAATACCAGGCCACTAGAAGGAGAAGGGGTTCCATTCTATGTTATTGTATTTTGTTCCATAACACACCAGAAAAACTAAAAGTGGGAAAATCAGAGAGAATAACATAGGGGGATAATATATTTCTAGGGTTTTTATATTCTTTGCAGTGAAATTCAAAGTCAAAGAAATCGACATCAAGTCGAAGGTCGAGGCAGATCGACTGGGTAAATTCGAAGTCGAAGAAATCGACAACAAGTTGAAGTTCGAGGCAGATCGGCTGGGTAAAGTTGAAGTCAAAGAAATCGACAAAAATTCAAAGAGGCCAACCAACAAGAGGCCGTCAGACGAGTGCATGTCAACCGACTAAAGACCGAATGGAGGTTGACTGGTAAATCGACTTAGAGCCAATTGTAACAAAATCCCGAGATTCATGGGATTTGTAGCCAATGGTCCCTGAGGATCTATTACCATTTTTGGGTGCCTTTCTTTAGGGTTTTTCATATTGTACAACTTATAAACAAGGCGTGTTGTAATGTTGTAAAATAAAATCTTTATAGAAATTGTTTTAGAGGTTGTTGGTAATGTAGATGTATGTTGAATTAGCTATAGTGTTGTTCTTGTGTAAAGCAAGAAGGTACGATGTCGATTATGTCTTAGGTGTAGACCAAGGTTAGGCATCTAACCTTTTATTCTGAAGGAATAAGACAACAAGAGATAAAAATGCTCAATGAATGTTGGTTTTCCCGTTTGGGTTTCCAGGGTAAAATCTATATGTACTGTGTGTTTGCTTTGTCATTTACTTTATTGATTAAATCTTTCTTCCTCTCATTTGCTAAGTTTAGTGTGGAAGTGTTCCTCATTTCCTAACGTGTGGTATCAGAGATTGGTTTAACAACCTTGGATCTAAGCTAAACCCTAAGTACAATAAGAGTAGTAAGTTAGAAATCTTTACAGATTATGCTTCAAGAATGGAGAGTAGCTTGAGGATAGAGATCGAAAAATTCAATGGCCAAAATTTTGAGCTTTGGAAGCTTAAAATTGAAGATCTCCTTGTAGATCGAGAACAATGGGAAATAGTATGTCCAGGTTCCATTCCAACAAGTATTCTGAGGGAAGAATGGGAGAAACTCGAGAGAATGGAAAGGAGTACGATTCAAATTTTTCTTGCAGATTCAATAGTGTTGACTGTCTCAGGTGAAGATTCAACCAATAAACTTTGGGACAAGTTGGGGAGCTTGTACAAGTCAAAATTCCTAGTAAATAATCTGTTCCTTACAAAGAATATGTATCTTTTGAGGATGAGTGAGGGTAGTTTAGTGATTGAGCATTTAAATGCATTTAATACAGTTATAAGTTAGTTATCTTCTATAGATATAAAAATCACTGAGGAGGAGAAATGTCTTAGCCTATTATGTTCTTTTCCAGACTCCTGGGATAGCTTAGTCATGGCTATAAGGAGTAATTCAACCACATTAGCACTAGAAGATGTGGTTGCATATCTACTATCAGAATAAATGAGAAGGAAGAACATGGAAGGATTGACCAAAGATGCATTAGTGGTGAGAGGTTGAATGATCGACAAAGATAAAGACAAATTCTTCGGTAGAATGTCTAAGTCGAAGGGTAGATATAAATCCCCGGTTTAGTCGACAATAAGAATATGATGGAAATTCAGTAAATCTAGGCATTACAAAAGGGAATGCAAGTCTAAGGAAACAAAATCCAGTACATGATCTGATGAGAAGCAGTTGATTGAGAGAAAGAAGACTCCATAAAAGGGAGGCGATGTGTACCTGACGTCGACCAGTACACAGTTGGATCAAGATGCTTTGTTGATCGACTCCGGAGCATCCTATCATATGACACCACATAGAGAATGGTTCTGTGAATATGAACGATATGAAGGAGGATATATGTTCTTGGGGGATGACTCGAGAACCAAAATTGTTGGACGAGGAAGAGTTTGATTGAAACTGCAGGATGGGAGGAGTAGAAGCCTTCCAAGTGTGCTACATATTCCTAGTTTGGAAAGAAACCTGATATTTTTCAGCAAGATGAGTGATGCAGAGGTGGACACTCTATTTCATAAGGATACATGCAAGTTGGTCATAGGTGGGATGGTCTAAATGAAAGGAGTTCATATTGGAATCCTATACAAGTTATTAGTGAATGTTGACTTGACTAGATGCAACAACATCGTTGTTCCTAAATTTGACTTGACTTTGACTTGGGTTGAGTCGATTCAACCTGAATCAACAAGTCCTCATCAAAATGACCCAACCAAGTTATGGAACGAGAGGATGGGACATATTGGAGAAAAATGACTTCGAGCTATGCATAACAAAGGTATGGTCGAAGATTTTCTTGAATGTAATTTAGAAGTAGACTTTTGTGAACATTGTATATATGGAAAACAAAGTCGGGTGAGGTTCCCATTTGGAGCGACAAGGGAAAAGGGGATTCTAGAATTGGTTCATAGTGATGTGCTTGGCCCTATTTTAGTGTCTTCACTCGGTGGATCCCTATATTATTTCTCCTTCAAAGAATATTTTTCCAAGAAGACATGGATATATTTCCTAAGGAATAAAATAAAGGTTTTCAAGAAATTCAAAGATTTTAAATCTCTTGGAGAAAACTAGACATATAAAAATATTAAGGTGCTGAGAACTGACAATAATGGTGAATTATGTGGAAACGATTTTGATCCATTCTACAAGCAATATGGAATAACACGCCAAAATACCACACCATATACCACACAACAAAACATAATTGCTGATAGAATGAACAAAACATTGATGGATGAGGCAAGGAGCATGCACATTGGTGCTCAAATCGTGCAAGAATTCAGGGAAGAGGCACTCAACACTGGAAAATATCTAGTGAACATGCCTATGTCATTGATGCTAGTTGACACGACTCCACATGAGGTATGGTATGGTAAGAATCCTTTGGTTTCACATCTCAAAATATTTGGCCGTGATTCATTTGTGCAAGTTCCCAAGGAAAAGAAGAGTAAGCTGGACAAGAAGGAAGCCAAGTGTATTTTCATTGGATAAAAAGAAGGAATGAAAGGATATAAGCTCTGGGATCCTGCATCAAGGAAAAAAATGTAAATTCAAGATGTGGTCCTCATAGAAGTCAAAAGGAAGTCCAAGTTTGAAGTGATGGTTCAAACATAGAATAATCCATAGAAGGTGTGGTTTGAACTGAGGAATGAAGAATATAATTAAAATGAGTCGAATGAATCAGATGAAGAGATGAAACAAATGACCCTGGTTGTAAGGAGGCCAGAACAAGTAATAGAACCATTCAAAAGGTATATTCCACTTGACTTTCGTCCCACATTTGTGTTAACTACCACTGACGAAGAGCCCAAGTTGGTTGAGGAGGCAGTCGACTCAGGATAGGGAAAAATTTGGAAGGAGCAAGGCTAGATGATGAACAATGTCCAAGGACACAAACAAAAATATAGGACATGACACATTTTCCCTATGCAAGTGCTATCGATAGTCTAATGTATGCAATGGTCTGCACTTGACCAGACATTGCCGATGCAACAAGAGTGTTGAGTAGATACATGTCAAGACCTGGAAAGGAGCACTAGATCGTTGTCAAGAGAGTATTCGAGTATTTGTGTGGAACAAAATACTATGATATATGCTACCAAGGAAAACTTGGAGGTGATAGTGAATTAAATGTACATGTCTTTGTCAACGTCGACTATGCTAGATATTTGGATTGTTGAAGGTCGACCAATGGATATGTGTTCAAGATGTTCAGTGGAGAAATCAACTGGATGAGTAAGTGACATACAACCATATCCTTGTAAACAACAAAATCTCATGAATACATGGTATCCACTCATGGAAGAAAAGAAGTAGTATGGCTGCAAACCTTGTGTTCGAGAATCGGGTTTGAGTAGAGAGATATGAAGATAAGTTGCGATAGTCAAAGAACAATATTTCTGGAAAAGTGTTATGGAATAATTCCCCTACGGACATGTGAATATTCCCTTGGAGTACACATCCCTCTACCAAGACATAAAACTACCTTTGGACACTACCATTCCTATAGATTAATTATTCCCATCGAAAAAGAGAGAAGGAGGGATAATATGATGTACCTCACTTTCAAAGTTTGTCCATGCTACTCCAATCTGCGAGTTCTGAAAAGTACCTGCAATGGATGACAAGAGACAAACAACTATTTCCTACTCTAATGGATTAAACAAAATCGATCTAGCTATGAAATATTAAAACAAGCATAGAAAGTAGATGTAAACACATACTAGAAGGAAATAGGACAAGTATATTGATGAGAACTTTAAAGAGACACTTACAATCTTCAGATGATGTTGCAACAACCTCCCCAAGTCCTCCTCATCCAACCCCTTGCTTGAAATATCCACGATCAGAATAAAAATGCTTTGCTGATTATTTTCTTCCTTGTTCACCATGAGAATGCCTTCATTTATAGGCTTTGAGAGGCTCAACCACCTTGGTTATATTTGAGATTAGTTTATGATATTAATCCATCAATTGTGATATCTCCCTTAGATGCAGCCTGAGGGTTAGATTTGAGCCAAACCAACTAGATCCATCCATAGTTGTCCTTAGAGTAAAAAGGGGATTTCTTCCAAGATTTTCTCAACCAATTCAATGCTCCCTTACAATGGGAAATATAGCACTACAACGCTCCCTAATATATAGACAAAGAGCGCTAGCACTCCATGTATATGAGCAGGGGAGCGATGATATTCCAAAAGTTTCCAAGATGACTAGTTTCCATAGAAAAACACTTTGTTACGACTATCAAATGATGGGGATTCTTCTTCTAACATGTTTTGGGGGTTGTATCTAGTGTTTTCATGGTGTCATTCGCGATTTGAAACTTACGTGACAAGAATGTGACACTTACGACACTTGCGACAAAAGTGTGACACTTAAGACACTTATGACACTTACGACAATGAGAATATGACATTATCGAAGTGAGTAATTTTGATGTGTAACATAATTCCCCCCAAAGTGTGAAGTCATAAAATGAAAGAAGATGGAAAAAACACTTTGTAGATTCTTTGACAACCATCAAACAATGTTGGGGAACCTGGTAGAAGATACAGACAACCATCAAACAATGTTAATATGTGTTTCATTCTTGATGCAGGCATACCTATGCTCGAACTATAAATGACTTAAAGTATGGCCTCCAATAAATACACTACAGATCCATAATGATATTGACTAAGGGTATGGACACCATAGATACAATGTGGATCCATACTTCTATGACATGAACCAATTGTAGCCAAACAAGATACCCAGTGGAGCTACGATATGATAAAACATAGCCACATACCAATACAACGTGGATCTATGTGACAACATAAGTATCATCATGCTCAAATGAATTCCTTCACAACTTGGGCAAAGAAGATATCATAATGAATACTCAACCCAGGGTATTCATACCAATCATGATGTGGTACGAATCTAGCCATGTGAATAGATGTTTTGATGTCGAACATGGTAGAAACCACTTGATTACTAGTCATTGAGGTAGACCGTTAACAAGTACAAGGGAAATCACCAATGATGTCAATGAATCCTAAGGTACGTGAGTACATTCCAATGAATGTGAATAAATGAGCTGATGTCAAACATTTGTGGAATCACCCGATCAAAGGTCAATGATGTAAAACTATTATCATAAGTGAGGAGGCTTTCCATTTAGGCATGCAGGTCCCAAGGTAATAACTGGTTTCTAAGTCTAATTCCTAGATGATGTGTTGAACTCGACAGGAAAAGACTCATCGAAGGAGGGCCTTGATGTATCCCCATCATCAACATGAAACTGAGACATGCAAGTGATAAAATATAGAAGATGAACACAGACTGACATGTGTATGGAAACTGGTAATTTTGTAGATGGTTGACTCTCGAGGCAGAGACTTCCCTTGAACACTAAGGTATGACATGAGACTTGGTAGCATAAATGCAGAGTGGACCAAAACATAATGCATCTAGTGTTGAGGCATTCTTTGGATGGTTCAAAGTAGTGGAAATACTCATAGGATTGGTTCAGTGCAGAGGTTTAGAGGATTATCCAAGTGTTCAGTGTGAAAACCAAGTTTCGTGTTCAAGGGAGACTACAAGAGTTGTTTGCAAAAGTTTTCAAGAAACTTGACCCATTTAAATTTTTTTCCCCCATCCAGATAGATGAGTAGCTCTTTTTAATTTAACATGCTCGACGAGGATAACACATGCTTGATATAAATCACCTTCGCTAATTTACTCTTCCTTTGTTTAATGAATAAGACAAAGTAAGGCCTCATTCCTGTATGGGCCCTTCAATGTGTAGTTTAGCGAGTCTAGAGAAGGAAAACTCAGTGGTTTTTCATATTTATAGAGTCTAAAAAGAACTTAAAGGTGACTCCAGGGTTGTCCTTTTTCGTAATTTTAGTCTTAGAGGTCCAAAAAAGAGATAAAATATTACTCGGATTATGCCCTTAAGAACCTTTTAACAAGTGTGAAAGGAAGCAAGATCACTAAAAAATCTTTTCATGTTTAGAGAGTCTGAAAAGAGATTAAAGGAGACTCTAGGGGGTTCCTTTTTCGTATAAACTATACAAGTTTGAAAAAGTGATAAAATTATACTTGGTTACATTCTCATGTATTTGTGAGTGCGAGAAAGAACAAAGACTAAGCTCATTGGTGTTACAAGGTCATCGAAAGAACTTTTCTCAAATTCCTGTAAAATCAAGTTGTTCTGGGCATAAGACATTAGTAATTTCTCAAAAAATGATAAAAAAACAAAAAGTAGACTTTATAATAAGGAGAAATGACCAAATTGAACCTATCAAATATCAAACTAGGTAAAAAATTCATTTTTACCTTTGTTTTAACTATTCTCCTATGGTCTTTGGATTTTTACCTCTTTTGGAGCATTTTTCAAGCGTTGATTGCAGGAGCTATGGACGACCATTTTTAGAACCGTCTGGACCAAGTTGATTGTTTCCTTATCCTCATTCTTTTTCATGCCTTTTTATTGTGTTTCATCCTTTAGTTTATGTGTTCTAGGCTCCTTGGGAATCCCTAGAGCCCCAGACTGTATAGATGCTCCTCCAAGGCATCGAGGGGAGCGTCGATCATGATTTAAATGCCTTGGTGTGCACATTTAGGGCTTGCTAGCACTATGTTGGATTATTTGAGGGAGTGTTAGGTGCATAACTCAATTTTTTATTTATTTTTAGGCTAAAAAGAGGCAATTTATTTCATTGAGGGTTTAGCTAATGATGATTAATTGATGTTTTTTATCCATAGCTAGACATGATTGAGTGGAAAGAATGTGAGCACGATTTTGATGACATTGCCTCTCTTTAAGACCCTCAAGCGAGGACAGATTTATGTAATTGTGGCTTGCTTAAGTATTTCAAACTTTAGAACGTGAGAAAACAAGTGCTATTGATTGAATACTTAATTGGTCTATAGGATGACATCGAGCAAGTGTTCCGAATAGGGCTGCATATGCTTGATATTGAGATGGACGAGGTATAATTTTTGACGGGGCTCTTGAGGAGAGGGGCACCCATAATTTTTTCCGGACACTGTGCTACTCTGCGATCGACCAAGGCATATGTTGTAGAATATTGTATACTAGGGTCACGTTTGGTGGGAGGAAGGATTGTGATAAAATATGTGAGAGATATATCACTTCGATCTATCCTATTCAATATCACCAATTTGGCGGGGATCACTAGTTCCCATCTTGCTTCAAAGTCCCAAATTTATTTTTCCATTCAGTGTTTGGAACAAAGATTGTTCAACTAGAGTGCATGGTTCCTGAAGAATGTTAAAGAGAAGATATCCAAATGCAAAACTGGCATGCAAAAACAATTCGTATATGGTTCTTTCTTGGTCTCATTTTTCCTAGAGCGGATCCCCCAGGCGCAACCACATGTTGCAATGATAGCACTCCCTGTGACGGAGCCTCGTATGGAGAGGTGGACCAATCTTTACCCCAGGTTGGGGAATGAGCCCTCAAATTTTAGATTCATTGTCGGCTTCTTCACATGGTGGAGGAGGCAGTTAGTTGTGATTGAGGAATTCCCTTATGCTAGGGTAGATTTCAGAGGTAGTGTGGACTTGGTACTTCCCAAGGGAATACAGTGGGATGCATCAGGTACAAAAGATCATAACCTTGTAACAATATTTTTGTTTGTTTATTATATGTTTTTGGTGGTACAACAAGGGATCTAAACCATTTCATTTTCATCATGCAGACAAAGGTGCATCATGTTCAGAAGAGATTCCAACATTGGGGCGGTGTGGGAATGCATAGGCAACAATTGAGCATGAATTTGTAGTGGGAGGACTCCGAGAGGTGTAGAGAAACCTTCGGGGCTTGACGATGGGTGTTCCTCCCTTGAGGAGGTGAGAAGTGCCTTTACATCTTCAACGACACACAGTTGGGGTCTCTGAAGGCCTCAATCATTTGATATGACGGGTGGCATGAGCGGTAGTGTGTTATGCAGAGCACAACATGATACGATAGGATGATTAGAGTCCTCAGTCATTTTGTAGTCTTTATGATGATATTATGGGCATGAAGGCCCAAGTTTTTCCTCATTAGGTATTTTTGTATGATGTATTTCAATTTTTTTTTTTCTATAAAGCAAATATATA
>JZKD02S0610294.1:36907-57478 GCA_000966675.3 Picea glauca | reverse complement strand
TTTTTGTTTTATGTGATTTTTTATACATACGTTTTATGTTTCAAATGTTTATCTATGCACAATATACCAATCCAACATGTAATTTGCTAACGAATCAATGATCGTGTTGAGTTCTCTCAATATGTGTCTGTACTCAATAAATTCAAAATATTTTTCAAGATGACAGACCCTTAGATGGAAACGTAGTAAAGTTGAGTTGTGAATGGCATACTCATGATTTAGTTGACGGAGCACGAGATGAGAGTCGAGGTTAATAATCAATTAAGATATACCTAGAGAGGAGGCTTCGGTTAAGAGTCCGATGACAATGTGATACTCTGCAATGTTATTGGTTGCAGATCTGAGCCAAATCCCTCTCAAACCCACTAACTCATCAAAGTGGTGGATGAAACAAGCTGTAGAAGTGATGTTCTGGGTATGTCGACTAGCGCCATGTCATATGTCATGCAAAACCAAAATAGATGGGAAAGGATGGTGCCATATGTGCATTTAATCACAAAGAAAAGTATAAGCAACTAAGAAAGAACTCGTGCACGCAAAAGAAAAGACACACCAAGTCAAAAGTATATAGTACAATAATGTACAAAGCACACATGCGAGATATTCTATGCATAGTACTTCTTGAGGTAAATCCAATTTCGGGGCTCACCGAGAGATATCCCATCGTAGTCTACTAACTCATAGGTTCCTCTGTGTAACACATGTTTTATGATGTATGACCCATGCCACATGGGTCTAACTTTCTTGCCCCCAATTTGTCATGATCTTCATCATAGACTAGGACTAGATCTCCTTCTGCGAAAGTGCGAGGTTGGATGGATTTATCATATTGATTTTTCATACATTTTTGATACGTCTCATTGATCAGAGCAAAATTGCAATGAGTTTCATCTAACTTGGTCAGATATAAGAATCATTCCTCTTCAGCAGAAGTGTGGTGTAGGATTTTTACGACAAGTTTCAATGAAGGAATCTCACATTCGATTGGTAATACCGCTTTTATCCCATATACCAACTGGAAGGGTGTAAATCCAATTGTGATTTTAACTGAAGTTCGATAATCCTAGAGTGCGGAGAAGAGATGCAAGTTCCAAGAGGTTTTGTTTACCCCCATCATGCATTGAAGCGTGGTCTTCAGGACTTTGTTGATAGCTTCAACTTGTCCATTTTCATGAGAATAGTAGGGGGATAATTTATCATGACGAAAACCTATCTTGGTGTGCAATTCACCCGTCATCTGGTTCTGGAAATGAGATTCATGATCTGTTACAATAGATTGTGGGACATTGAATCAAGTGATGATGTGGTTGAACACAAAAAGTTTTACAGTGCGACCATCGTTAAGGAATGTAGGCATAACCTCATCCCATTTAGTGAAATAATTGACAGAAACGATGATATAACCATGCCCCCGAATGAGGTAGGCTTACATTGCATAAAATTGATGCCCCATTTTGCAAAGGGGCTGACGACGATAATGGGATGAAGTGGAGCAGGGTGGGTACGTGATTTCCTCTAAAAGATATGATAGGGTGGGAATTGTTTAATAGCCTCAATGCAATCTTTGAATATAGAAGGCCAAAAATAACCGTCATGCAGAATTTTTTGGGCTGTATCCATCCCAAAAAGATGATCGTCACAAGCTCCAAGGTGGCAGTAATTTAAAACTTGTTCAGCCTCTTCGTGGGTTAAGAAATGTCAGAGGATAGTACCAATTCCATGACGATAAAAGGTGTCTCCAATGATAAGGTATCTCTTTGAGTGGTGTCTAATGAGATGTCGTTCATCACATCAAATGCTAGGCTGAAAGCATTGGGTCTGGATATAAAGAAGGATATATCCATACCAAGGATCAGACATACTAATAAGGAACAAGGATTTGTCAGGAAGGGAATCACTGGGCCTAGTATCCTCATCAGTATGGGGAAGATCACAAATTAATTCCACAAAAACCAACGATTTCTTAGCCTTGGATTTGGCAAACTCAAGATTGAATTCTTGGAGAATAACGATCCATTTTGAATATTTTCCCCTAAGTACTTGACAAGTCAAGATGTGGTACATGGGGTTCGAGTCTACGATGACCATGGTAGTGCGTAACATAATGTAATGGAGAAGTATCTAGACAATAATAATTGTTTCCAAAACCAACTTTTCGACATGTGAATACCGGAGTTCGGGACCTGATAGAATTTTACTCAGATAGTAGATCACATGTTCGGTGTCGTCTTCATCCTCCTATACTAACACCATAGCAATAGTGGAAGTGGAGGCATCCAAATAAAGGATATAATCCTTCTCATAATTCAGTGGATCCAAAAGAGGTGTGCTGGTTAAGGCATGGTTAAGGGCATCAAATGAGTGTTGAGCGGTTGCATCCCAGATGAAAGGGGCATATTTTTGCAACAATCTCATGAATCCTTTAGTGATTTCGATGTAATTGCAAATGAAACTGCGAAGAAAATTTTCATTCCCTTGCAAACTTTGCAGTTGAGTGAGGTTGTTGGGAGGAGGTAAAGCAAGAATGGATTTGAATTTTAAAGGATCCACCCTAATCCTATCTTTGGAGACTATGAATCCAAGGAGTCTCCCTAATTCAACAACAAAGATGCATTTATGGGCATTCAAATGTATGTTGTAAAACCAACATCGAAGAAACATGACTCGTAGGTGACCAATGTGGTCTCATCAATGAGATGAGTGAGAGAGTAAGTCATCGAGATAAGGTTCAACAATATGTTTGATATCATGGAACACATACAACATGGCCCACTGAAAAGTGGCTCCAACGCTTTTAAGGCCAAACAATAATTTTTAATAAGAAAAAGTCCCCCAAGGGAAGATGAAGGTTGTTTTATGTTGATCAACCGGTAAAATGTCGATCTGGTTATATCTTGAAAATCCATCCATAAAAGAGAAGATGATGCTTTTATCCCAATTATCGATAATTTAGTCGATAAAGGGTGTATGGTAATTTTCCTTGCGAAAAGCCTTATTAAGATCCTTATAATCGACACAAACATGAATCTTCCCTTGTTTCTTGGTGACCAAAATGATGTTGGAAACCAATTCGATCAAAGGGACAGGATAAATAAAACCATATTTCAAAATATTTTCTACTTCTTCCTTGATTGTCGTGGTTTTCTTAAGATGAACTGGGTGAAGTTTCTGTCTCACAAGTTTAACTCCTGGGTAAGTTTTGATTTCATGCACAATGATCGATGGATCGATCCCTGACATTTCTTCGTAACTCCAGGCGAATTATGTCATGGAATTATTTGAACAAGGTGGTATAAGTTTCAACTTCTTCAGTTGAAAATTTGCACCTAGTTGTATGTTTTCCACAATACCTTCTTTAATGGATATGTCGACTATAATCATAGAGGATATGTTTCCCAAATTCCCCTCAGAGATGGTATCCTGAGTGAGTATTGGATATTGGGGAGAGTCGACGATATCACTAGGAAAGATATATGAAATATCTTTCTCTATGTCATCCAAACTAGGAAGAAAGGACAAACTATGGTGGTTGTCATCCCATTGTGCCTCCTCAATACTGAGCATTTCCATAATAGATTCATCTGATGGAAAAATCTGTAGGATGTAATTAAAAGTAGAGGATAGGGAATCTAACTAGGATGGTAACAAATAAGTCGTAATTTCCAGCAGATGTTGGTCATCCATGGAAGGAGAGGTAGACTATATGGCATCGTATTAAGCCTATGTAGGACTAAGTGGCATGGTGTTACCTACTGTATCAAATTCTATAGGACTAGGCATGATCCAAGTATTAGATGATTTGAAGGATTGATGTGCCATAGTCGAAATCATATTAACTATTGTGATATGTTGTGTAGTGGGAGGGAGAGGTGTAGGGAAGGTACCCATGAGTGAAGAGTCTTTCAAGAGACCTACCCCAACACTTTCATAAGTGATTTTTGAGTCTCCAAGAAAAGGAATGTTGTTGATCATTTGAGTGCGAGCATCGAGGATACAGTAATCTAACTGATCGATGGTCACAATTTTACCTTGATGAGGGAATTGGACACATCGAAAAATCGATGAAGTGATGACAGTTGTAGCATAGAACCAACTTCTCCCTAGCAACAAGTTATAATCGAGGGGATAATCGACTACCCCAACATCGACATAAAATATTTTTCCTCCAATTGAACGACTAAGGATTGTAATAATCTATGAGGTCGGAAACATATTCCATCAAATGCTCGTAACATGGTGGGAGATATATTGATACTAGGTGATTTAAGGACTTTCAAACAATCCAAGGACATGACACGTGTGGATTCCCCCTTGTCCAAGATCGTGCAATGAATATCTTGATTATGGACAACAACATCAATTTGGAAAGCAAGTTGGTGAGAGAGTCGTGATTTAAAATTATCCAGGTTAAACGTGATAGTGTTAAATGACTCAGGATCTATAGCTTCGATGGTTGCCAAGAGAGTCCTAAGTTGGCTAGGGAAGTGTTGTAGAAATTTGAGAGCTGACATAGTGCAAGGTGCTTGAGCCAAATCTTCAACAATGTTGTAGTTTTGAGAAACACACAAGTTTGGATTAAAGGTCGAATTTCGAATTGTGCTCTTGGGAGGGCGTATAATAGAGTCAAATTTAGGTTTCTTAATTTGGAGAGGCCTATATGGAGGGGTAATGGTGGATCCAATGTAGTAGTGGTAGTTACCTTTTCTTTATTAGGTTTACCTGCATTTTTGTCATATGTCGTAGTACAAGTGGTCAAATCTATCCCATTAAACATGTAAATGTGTGCACTGGATGAAGCTTCCTCGTTAGGAGTATGATTTGGATTACCTCCTATTGGAGGCGCATGAGCTTGGGAAACCAATGACTGCTACTGTGGAAAAGGATGTGTCAATACAGTGGGTTGAAAATTTCATGAGATTGAAGTCGATCCAATAGCGGGGGTAGTGACTGAACGATTGACCATGCTGGTCCACTGTGAACTAGGTTGGGTTTTGACGAAACCGATAACTCCATCCACATGAGCGAAATAGGATGGTTTGGATGGATCGGTTGATGGACATGGATAGTTTGAAATCAATTCATACACAATACTAGATTGGGAATAATCCAAGTCCAGATACTGGGCACAAGAAATGGATTCCTCTTCTGTAATGACACCACCCATGACTACGCCATGAGAAATCAGAAGAAAAAAAGATTTGGTGAACCATTCAACAAACAATTGGTTAGGAATGGTTGCTTTGATCAATCATCGTCGTCATATACACTCATGAATATGATCAGAGATATGTACAGATTTGGTTTGACGAAGGGAGGTCAAAAGTTCCATTCCAGTTTCGTAGCGGATAGGTAATTGAAAGTGTGTGAGAAAATCCATGGCGAGTGAATTAAAATATTGAAAAGTTCCACATTGTAATTCAATGTACCACTTAGCCGTTGTACCCATAAGTGTATGCTGGAAAATACGTAACTAGATAGAATCATCCATTAGTGAATTTGATCCAGATTTTATGAGCAGAACGAAATGATTACAGATTATTACCAAATGCTTAACACAGAATAACAGAGATACAGTAAAATTGGTTTTCAATTCAATAAGGAAATAAGCTTGTTGGAATGGTGGTGGCTTATCTCTGAGAAGAGATGTGACGGTTGTGCTCATTCATAAGAAGATGATTACAATGAGGCTCTCAAGGCCTTTTTACAATAAACAGGTGTTTCAAAAACCTAAACATCCAAAAACCTAACCCTAGGAGATGAAGCGCTAAAAGTCATGTGGGCCCCGTTTGGGTAAGTCAATACATCAACTTCCCGGGGTCGTAACTTTTGCATACGATCTCCGTTTTAGGCATATGATAGCCCATTGGAAATATCTATCCGAGGAATACAACAGTTGCACAAAATTTCATGATGAAATTTTACAACCGCAACATACCCCAAAAAATGTCGTTTAGGGCCTCAAAACGGCTCCAGAAGTTCAAGACCCGAAAAACTGCTAAAAATAGTAAATTATCAAAATTGCTAGAAAGTTGTTTTGAGCCAATTGGGAAAGGTGGGTGGCCACCGATATCCACCTGGATCAATCCTCCATCCTTAGGAAGCAATGGTCTCCATTGCGTTGAGTTCCCCCATCAGATGAGGAAATTTCTGTTGAATTTGGCCCCAGGTGAGCCACTCGCCTTGGTGCAGGAGCTGCCTTGATTTGACGACTTGATAAAGCTGGATCCTTTGTTTTCGAGTGCCCTTGATCTGTGTGTCCACAATCTGATCACTGGATGCCTGTTGTATGCAGTCGGGGTTGAGCTCTATTGGTGCCAACTGTTCTGCTACGTCTGAGGTGTCCAATAATGGTGGGAAATAAGGCCAACGGAGGTCCACGTTGAACACTGGGTGCAGGCCAAGGAAAGGAGGAATGTTGAGTGAAAAATAATTATCCCCACAACCTTGGTGATGGTGTGCGACACATATCGGAGTGGGCGAAGCTTCCGATGGGGTCCTGTAAGGCATTCTTTCTGCAAGTGCAACCAAACTTTGTCGCCCACCTAAAACGTATGTGGAACCCTATGTTGATCATGGCGCTACTTGTACTTGTCTTTAGACTTCTGTAGGATATCCTGAACCTGTTGGTAGATGTGCTGGATCCTTTCAATGAATCAGGTGGCTTTGTCAGCCTCAGTTGGAGTAGGAGAGGAGTCGATCAAGGTGATCGTAAGGGGAAGTGCAACATCTATGGGACCCAATGGTTGGAATCCCAACCCCACCTGAAAGGGGTTGTGGCCGGTTGAACTATGCAAGGCTCAGTTGTAGCTATGATGGACATAGGGAAGACTCTCATCCCATGTGCGAGGGTGCTTGGAATTATACATGCGCAGGATATGCATGATCATTCGATTTACATCCTCAGTTTAGCCATCTGTCTGGGGGTGGAAGGCCATGGATTTGGTGAGCTTGGTGTCCAGCAGTGACCAGAGGCTCGACCAGAATGTGATGAGAAATCGACTATCCTGATCTGAGACAATGGTTTGTGGGATTCCAAAATTTACCCAGAATCATTCAAAGAAGATCTTGGCAGTGGATTCTACTGTGATTCTCTTCTTGCAAGCAACCAGAATCACCATCTTAGAAAAGCGATCGACAACCACAAAAACACAGTCATTTCCCCGCTTGGTGGACGAGAGGCCCGACATGTAGTCCATTGAGATGGATTCCCATGGTCTGTCAGGAGTAGGAAGAGGGGTGTACATGCCCTGTTTCTTAGTGGTTGGTTTGGAAATAGCGCAAGAAGTGCAAGACCTGATATACTTGCTGACCTCTTGTCAAAGTTTTGGCCAGTAGAAATGTTTTTGTAGCATCACCATTGTCTTTTCAACGCCGAAGTGTCTTGCCACGCAACTGTAGTGGGCTTCCTAGATCAGCTTCACTCGCTCACTTGAGGGAACACATATATGGCCCAGACGACACAACAACCCATCCTGAAGATGGAAATTATTGAAAACTACCATTGCACCCAACATTTGGTAGGTGATGGAGAAGTCCGGGTCTATCTCATAGAGTTGGGGCCATCTAGAGGTCTCATGGCTATAGGAGTCTAGCACTGTGGTGAGTGTCGTGACTGGTGGTCTGCTGAGGTAATCAACGACATGGTTGGGGCTTCCTGTTTTATACTTTATGTTGAGGTGGAATTTATGCAAGTATGTGAACCACTTTTGATGGTGGTCATACTACAATTTTCCTTGTGTCTGCATGAACTACAGTGGCTTATGATTAGTGTGGATGACTATCTCCCTCCCAAGAATGTAATGTCTCCATTGGAGGCAGGCTTGCACAATGGAGTACATTTCTTTGTCATAAGTAGGGTACTTATGGACATCATCTGATAGTGTTGCACTATGATAGGCCATGGGGTCGCCGTGCTGCATGAGAATGACACCCACAACATAGTCTGAAGCATTAGTCTCAATCTCAAAGGGTTGTTGCAGGTCTGGTAGTGAAAGTACTGGTGCTGAGCACAAGCGTTGCTTCAAATCATCGAATTCTTGTTGTTAGGGCTAGCCCCATGCAAATTTTTCCTTACCACCACCCTTGGTTATTTGGCTGAGGGCCCATGCAATATGGGAGAATCCCAACACAAACCTGTGGTATAAATTGGCAAGGCCCAAGAAGCTTCGAAGATCCGTGAGTGTGGTTGGGCTTGGCCAATCATAGATGACTTGGATCTTGGTTGGATCCACATGTACGCCATGTTGATCAATGATGTATCCTAGGTAATGGACCCTGTCCATGTCGAAGGAGCATTTTTCCAAGTTGGCATATAGCTTGTGTTTTTGCAGGGTGTGCAGAACCTGCTTCTTCTGTTCGATGTGTTCGACCTAAGTCTTGCTGTAAATGAGAATGTCATCAAGATACACCACTACAAAAGTATTGGTGAATGGTTGCAGGATATCATCCATCATCCTCATGAAAGTGGCTGGAGCATTTTTCAGACCAAAGGGCATGACCAACCATTCAAAAAGGACTTCCTTTGACTTGAAGGTGGTCTTCCATACATCCGTCTGTTCTATCGGGACCTGGTGGTAGCCAGAATTCAGATCAATGTTTCTGAAGTATTTGCCCCCCATGAGTTGATCAAGGAGGTCGTCGATTCGGGGAATTGGGTACCGGTTTCTGACTGTGATTTTATTCAGAGCCTGATAATCAATGCAAATTCGCCAGGTTCCATCTTTCTTCTATACCAGCACAATTGGGCTCCCGCAAGGTGATGATCTAGGATGGATGTGCCCCTTGTGGAGAAATTATTAGATCTATCACTTGATCTCCTCATTCTCTAACAGAGAGCGACGATAGAATGGCCCATTGGGTAGTAGTGTGTCGAGGGTTAGATCAATGGGGTGCTTGACCTGGCAGTGCAGAGGTACCCCGGTAGGTGAGGAGAAGATATCCAAGTATTCTTCCACGACCTTATCTACTTGCTTCTTCTGTGTGGAGAGGTCAGACACAGAGACCCTGGATGTGGCTGTGATTTTTCTCTCATTCTGAGAGTGGATCATGAAGAAGACAAACTTCCCCGTCTGAGAGATGACCTTCCTGCATTTCTTAGCAGAGATCAAGGAAATAACACTAGGTGGGACAACCTCGGGTATCCTATACATATTCCTGTTCAAAGTAATAATAAAACTACGAGGCCTAGACTCATATAAAACATGATGTTTCCATAAATAAGGTTGGCCCAAAAGAACATCACAAACTTCGAGAGGAGAAACATCACACAATACCTCATCTTTCAAGGGTTTGATGCCATACGACACTCGACAATGTTGGCTGACGTGGAGATCACTTCCTTGGTAGAGCCATCCAATGGTGTAGGGTTGTGGGTGCGGCGTTGTCGGCAGGGCCAACCGCTTGATGACCTCTGCTGAGATGAGGTTCTTCTGGCTACCACTATCAACAATGAAGTGCACTGGGGTTCCTTTTACTCACATCTGGGAATGGAAGAGGTGTTCTCCTTCTTTTGGCTCGTCTGTTTCACCATGCTGGAGCTTGGTGGTAGCAAAAATGGCACTGGGTTCCGCGTCAATGATCTGTCTTCCCCTTTCTGGTTCTGACTCAGAGTCAGAACCTGCATCTGATTCAGAGGCTTTCACTTTAGCCACCGGCGTCTGTTTTGAGTGACAATCAACAGTGTTATGCCAAGGGCTCTTATGGAAGTTGCACCACTTCCTGGTATCTTTCTTTGTCTTTTCGGTGTCCTTCTTTGCTTGCGGCTTGGACTGGTTGTCCTGATACTATGCATCTTTTCTCTATCCTTTGTTCTATGGGTTGGGGCCTCCCTTTCCTGGCTTTTTTTGTGAGGGTTTCCCTGACCCAAATTGTCGCGTCTTTTGTTTGAGCTTCTACTCGATTTTGATGGCATATCGGTAGGTCGTTCCCAAGGATGAGATGTCCATAGATACATTTCTGGATGTATCTATGCAGAGCACCGCGATACTTGAGCACCAAATGTCTCTCTGAATATTTGATACCGAACTTGGTGCGCAAGGTATGGAAGATATTTGTGAAATCTGGCACTGCTTGGTCTCTTTCTTGCCGCAATGTGGTCCATTTGGTATACAAGTCGTCATAACTTCCGACAGGGTAGTATTGTTCCTTAATAACATCTCTGAAGGATTCCCAAGTGGAAGTGACTGTAAATAATGAAGGTTCCTTTGTTTCCTTTTGCTCACAGAAAGTTTCCCACCAATATTTGACATGGGGAACAACTTTGAGGAGCGCAAAAGTAATATTTTCTCTATTCGGAAAGTTATGGACAGAGACATACCCTTCTAGTAGATTCAACCACTTGTCTACAGCATCTGCGTCTATCTGACCTTCAAATATAAGAATATCGAAGTTTATTTATACCTTGAAGGGGGCGGTGCCTCTGCTCTAAGAAGATGCATCGCCTGTTGGTAGTCGCCGAAGGATTTGCACGAAATTATCCATCATCTCATTCCTCTGCTGTGTGAGGGATTCCTCAATCAACAGTTTGAAAGGATCTCCTGTCCTGTCATATTTATTTTCTCCTTCCATGAGAGGTCGCTTGGGTGTGCGAGATATTTTGTCCTTAAGAGAAACAAGCTCGAGACCCAAATCGTTGTACTCCGACCTCGTTGGGGACATGCATTAAGACGACAAGGAGCAGGCCGCTCTGATACCACTGATTCAAATTTTATGAGCAGAACAAAATGAATATAGATTATTACCAAATGATTAACACAGAATAACAGAGATACAGTAAAACTGGTTTTCAATTCAATAAGGAAATAAGCTGAAACTATAAAATGTAGTGGAAAACAAGCTTGTTGGAATGGCGACGGCTTATCTCTGAGAAGAGATGTGATGGCTACGCTCATTCGCAAGAAGATGATTACAATGAGGCTCTTAAGGCATTTTTACAATAAACAGGGGTTTCAAAAACCCTAAACATCCAAAAACCTAACCCTAGGAGATGAAGCGCCAAAAGTCATGTGGGCCCCGTTTGGGTAAGTCAGTACATCAACTTCCCGGGGTCGTAACTTTTGCATACGATCTCCGTTTTAGGCGTATGATAGCCCATTGGAAATATCTATCCGAGGAATACAACAGTTGCACAAAATTTCATGGTCAAATTTTTTGATCGCACAACATACCCCAAAAAACGTCGTTTAGGGCCTTAAAACGGCTCCAGAAGTTCAAGACCCAAAACTGCTAAAAATAGTAAATTATCAAAATTGCTAGAAAGCTATTTTGAGCCAGCTGGGAAAGGTGGGTGGCCACTGATATCCAATCGGATCAGAATTTGATGAGCACCATAGATGAAAGTTCATAACGTGGTTATTAGGGTCTTCACCATTTTTACCGTCAAATTTCAGAATATCGGAAGACAATTTAGCAGGAATAACTGGCCAAAAAGGAGAATGTAATATGATATCATTTATCAATCTTGACAGATCCTATAGATTTAGAGTGGCTGAGAAATGTAGCTATCGATTGACTTTTGGATGATACTGGTGTGGCATAAGGACACAAGTAGGGCCGTAAACTGGTTGAGGTGGATAATTGTAGCCATCAGACCCTCCCATATGTTACTATCGTTGAATAGAAAAGGTAGGATTTACTTGTTGAGGAATGTGCATAAAAGGAGAGGGGAAACCCATTTTCCCTTGGGGAGGATAACCATTATAACCTGAGAGAGGATAGTTCACTTTATTAGCTTGAGGTGGATAACTAGGTTTCCCTTGAGGAGGGTAACTAGGTTGAACTTGAGGAGGGTAAGGATTTTTCCATTGTAGAGGAAAAAATGATTGACCTTGAGGACCCCAAGTGGGATTCGAGACTCCCAGGAAAGGTTGTCTAGAATGTAGTCTGAAAGGATTGGGATTTGGGATTTGTCCTTGCAGTTTAGGGTTTTATGGACCTCCTTGATGTGGTTGATGGAACTGACCTCCTTGGGGTGGTCCCCAGGATTGTGGGTGTTTTTCGGTGAATGAAGGTTGATATTGTCCCCCTGCCATTGGTTGGGTAGAAACTGTGGTATGAATGGTAAGAGAGGGTTTCCCCCCAGTCGAAATTTTCATGTTGGAGGATGGTTTCCTCTCGATAGGTATTTGGCCTGCAGTTGGGTTTAGGTGTGTGGTAGGGTTTTGCATCCCGGGATGTGAATATGTACCAATACGATTCTATGGAGTATACAAAGTCGTAGTTGAAGAGGGATATGAGGTGTAACTGTCAAGTTACTTTGAAACTGACTGGGTAACACGACTCCTGTTTCACTGTGAACATGACCTGAAGTGGTAGAAATATTAACTGATGGTTAGACATGACAGATCATGGGCTGACTTGACTGTCCTGCCTCTGCACCAACGGTGGTAGAGGCATGTGGAGGGTCAAAAGGTGATCAAATAAAATTGAATTTTTCATAAAGGTATCATCTCAATGGAGTTATCCATATAGAATATACAAGAGTTTGATGTGGATCTACCATTTCAGTAGAATGAACAAGGGTAGTGTATTCTTCGTTAAAATTCAGTTGTATCGGTTCCATATCTAACTGATTATATGGCCTTGACGATAGGTGAGGTTAATATTCTACTACAATGTTACCTGAGGAATCTAGTCGAACTAGGAGTGGATCGAGATGAACTAACAAATCAGGGTTAACAAGAAGGGTGGAACCCTCCTCAATCATAACTAAGGCTCTCTCGGGATTTTCTATCAAAGGAGTAGAAACACTCCTGACATCTGAATGGTTCTCATCCTCTTCACGGTAAGTGTCTTTAGGTGAGTTAGAAGGTAAGGGTTCATAGCCTTCTAGAGGAAACCCTTGCATCATATGTGATCTATGAAGACCTTTATTGGCCATAGTACCAATTTTTAAGACAACTTAAATTAAACAAACAACACTCGCTAAAAAATCTAGAAAACCAACAAGCAAACAATGCCTTCTCTCAATGAATGTACTAGTTGATGATGAAATCCAACATCGCGTGATGAAAGTGAGAAGGGGATAGGATATGAGCAGGTGGATCAGTTATGTTGGTGTGCTTCTTAACATACTTACACCTTGGTGCAAGCTTCCTCACGGTTTTACCCGTGGGTTACCCTCCAAGGAGACTGAGTGAGTTTGACCAACGTCTGTTCCAGGTACATCAAAGACTTCCCTTCACCATCACCTTGTGTAAGGACCCTAAATATTGTGGCTACTAAGGATACCAACTCATAGTGAGCCTCTGGGAAGGAACAATCGACAATCGAGTTCGAATGTATGGGTAGGTTATCAAGTCCAAAATTCTTCAAGAGAACTGAGGACAAGTGGAATGGTAAACTCCAGAGGACCCCGAATGGATTCAGAATTCATGAAGTTACAAGACCAAATGAAAACAATTAAGCCTCAAGAAGAACCCCCGATATATGATCATACTACTTCGAATGGTTAAGCCTCAGAGGGATAATCTCTATTGCTCTCTCGAATGTGACCTCATGTTTAACCCCTGTGTGAGAGGGGGATCCCAACTATGCTTATACGAAAATTGGATTTACTCTCCATATCGCAAGATTCTATGTTTTTCTTGAATGATTTGGAGAGTTATTCTCATAACCTATTCAAAAGCTCTAGTCCTTGTCTAGTGTTGGTGTAAATATCTTAAAAACAAGAGTTTCTAGATTGATTTTAATTAGCGTTCATTTTTAAGGTTGTTCGTTACACAAAGGTGAATGATAGTGAAACTGATGATTTTTGATACTTGACTCCAAAAAAGATGAAAAGAATGAGGTGAAAACTTTCTTTTAAATTAACTTCTAGCTATAGGAAGGATAAGAGTTTATTTTTTTCCACTAACGAACACTCAAGAATACAAAATTTTATACTATTTCGTCTTCAACAAGAGTTCAAACAATTTCCAAATTATAAAGAAATCCTTTCCAATATTCAAAACCAATGCATACAAGTACTTCTTTTTTTTATTGCAAATGTAAATTGAATAGTTCATCTAATTCTTCTTGCTTTCACTAATATTGAAAAATGACTTCACTACTATGATTTGAAAAAGGGAAGCAAAAGTACACAAACAAAGACACTCTCAATAGTCAATAAAAGACCAAAAGAAGAACAAACTATCTACTCAAAGAAAAAAACCAAACATAAAAAAAATTCACACTTAATAGTCTTCCAGAATTGAGTAAGGTATCAAAGACAAAATAAACAGTACTGAGATCAATGGGTTTCCTTATGAAAACCTCTAATCAATTAGATAATTGAAAAGATCAACAAAAAGAAACCAAGTTTGGGAAAAATGATTGATTTCACAATAAGGAAAGACAAATAAAAACCAATCAATACTAAAAGAATGAAAAGAAACAAGTTTTAATTCAAACAGAAGACAAGATCTGATAGAATAGGATCTGAGCCAAAGAGAAAGATCAAAGAACTATGCCCAGTAAGCAAGAGAACTGCAATTTTTCAAAGAAAGAAAAATTGGTGCTCTGGTAATCACAGAACTAGAGCACTACAATGCTCCCTAATACACTCTAGGGCAGCGCTGATCAAGCAATCAATGCTCTAACTTAAACTGGAGAGGGTTCTAGTCATGCGACATGTTTTAGAAAAACCCAGAAAAATAAAAAACTCAGGGAAATTCAATCAGATACTCTGTGAGACAACTTAGCAAAATGAAAATATGGAAGGATAGATTAAATAAGAAAATGAGATCTAAGGATAGCAAGAACCACAGACAAAACAAGGAATTAATAGAAAACCAAAAATTTGTTCCCCTGTCGAGTTGCCAATTTCTGTTATGGAATAATTCTCTTGCAGACATGTGAATCTTCCCTTGGAGTACAAACCCCTCTACCAAGACAAAAGAATACCTTTGGACACTACCATTCCTATAGATTAATTATTCCCATCGAAAAAGAGAGAAGGAGGGATAGTATGATTTACCTCACTTTTGAATTTTGTCCACGCTGCTCCAATCCGGAAGTTTTGAACAATACCTGCAATGGATGACAAGAGACAAACAACTATCTCATACTCTAATGGATTAGAAAAAATCGATCTATCTATGAAATATTAAAACAAGCATAGACAAGTACATGTAAACACATACTAGAAGGAAATAGGCCAAGTATATTGATGAGAAATTTAAAGATACACTTACAATATTCAGATGATGTTGCAACAACCTCCCTAAGTCCTTCCCGTCCAACCCCTTGCTTGAAATATCCACGATCAGGATAAAAATGCTTTGCTGATTATTTTATTCCTTGTTCACCATGACAAATCCTCCATTTATAGGATTTGAGAGGCTCAACCACCTTGGTTATATTTGGGATTAGTTGAGGATATGAATCCATCAGTTGTGATATCTCCCTTAGATGTAACCTGAGGGTTATATTTGAGCCAAACCAACTCAATCCATCCATAGTTGTCCGTAGATAAAAAGGGGATTTCTTCCAAGATTTGTTCAACCAATTCGACGCTCCCTTACAATGGGAAACATAGCATTACAACTCTCCCTGCTAGATAGACAAAGAGTGATAACACTCCCTGTATATGAGCAAGGGAGCACTGATCTTCCAAAATTTGCAAGATGACTAAGTCCCATAGAAAAACACTTTGTTACGACTGTAAAATGATGGGGCTTCTTCTTCTAATATGTTTTTGGGGTTGTATCAAGTGTTCTCATGGTGTCGTTCACGATGTGACACTTACATGACAAGAATGCGACACTTACGACAATGATAATGAGACATTATCGAAGTGATTAATTTTGATGTGTAACAAAAAGAACCCAACTTATCATTCCAATACTAAGCACATTGATGTACAATACCATTTCATGAGAGACATGGTGGAAAGAAACAAGGTGTTGCTGGAGAAAGTAGACACGTTGGAAAACATAACAAACTCTTTGACCAATTTTATGAGTGCTGTGAAGTTCTCTTGGTGTAGAGAGGAAATGGGAATTGTTTCCCTACGTCTATGAAGGAGAGTTCAAAAAACCCATGATTTCAACTAAGAAGACAACAAGTGGGAGAATTTTGGGTTGTTATATTTTTTGTAGTGAAATTTGAAGTCGAAGAAATCAACAACAAGTCGAAGGTCGAGGTAGATCGACCGAGTAAAGTTGAATTCGAAGGTAGAGGCAAATTAACCGGGAAAATTCAAAGTAAAATAAATCGACAACAAGTGGAAGAGGTCAACTGACAAGATTATGACAGGTGGTGCATGAAAACCGACTGAAGACCGAATGAAGGTCGACTGATAATCGACTGGTAAACTGACATAGAGTCGACTATAACAGAATCACAAGATTCGCGAGATTTTTAGCCAATGATCTATGAGGATCTGTAACCTTTTTTGGGTGCCTTTATTTAGGGTTTTTCCTACTGTAAATATTATAAATAAGGCGTGTTGTAATGCAGTAAAATAAAATCTTTAGAGAAATTGTTTTAGAAGTTATTGTTCATGTAGATGTAAGCCAAATTGGCTACATGGTTGTTCTTGTGTAAAGAAAGAAGGTATGATTTCGATTGTGTCTTAGGTGTATACCAAGGTTAGTCATGTAACCTTTTATTCTGAAGGAATAAGACAACAAGAGACAAAAACTCTCAAGGACTAGTGGTTTTCCTGTTTGGGTTTCTAGGGTAAAATCTCTGTGTACTGTGTGTTTTCTTTGTCATTTACTTTCTTGATTAAATCTTTCTTCCTCTCTTCTTCTAGGTTTAGTATGAAAGTGTTCCTCATTTCCTAACAATTTTTAGTATCCTAATAGGCCACAGGTCTCAGGTAACTCTATAGAGAGTGCATTCTCCTTTGTACTTGCATTATTTCCATACCAGAGAAAAGAGAGTAGATCAACCTCACCTTCTAGCTGGGTTTTCTCTCGTAAGGGTTCCCTAGAAAAAATATTTGTGTTATTTTGTGGATGGTGTGTTATTGTGTTTTACCGTTCTCTATTTTCCACATTTTATCTTTTTTTCATGTATAAGCAGAAAATCGGTAACTAAATATTACGTAATCTAAAGGAATTTAACCTTCATAGTGTAGATTTCAGTTTTATTTATTATATCTGTTTTGACAAATTGTTCCGGTGGAATATCCATGGCATATTCCTAATAAGTTAATATCAAATTTGCATATTTAAGTATAACATGGAGAGAGTATGGATAACATGTGATCTTAATGAAAATAAATCACTTTAAAACTATATGGCTCAAAGTTTAATAAAATGTAGGTATTTTTTAAATTATGAAGTGTCTGTATACTTGAGATGTAACCACTTCACCAAATAGTAGCAATGGTATGAAATAAATAACAATGAAAAGAAAAATATTTAGGGGTACGTACACAGCTAGGGTAGGAATACACTTGGAATTCCTAAAAGATGGAGGAAGACATCTCCATGCAGTAATATATTCAAGTGAATAATATGTTTGTATTGATAATAGAATTGATTTATTGGTTACAAGAAAGAGATAAGACCCTATTTATACAAAATAGGGCTTAAAACCATAGCTTGTGGCTCAAGTTACATTTACAAGGTAATTAGGGTATTATTTAATTAATTAAACTTAACACATTAATATTTTTTCAAGGGAAAATCTCGTGGGGAAACCCTCAAGTTCTTCCTTGTATTTCGTGAATGGTACATAGTGTAAACATATCGGGGTTGATTATGGTGCTTGCCTAGTAGGGACATCGAGTGAGGTAGGAAACATAGGTAGCCAACATGGGGGATTGACTTTGAGACATGCTACATGAAGCTCAAAGCACTCAACCACTCAAACTAGCACACTAGGGTAACTTAAACACATTCATTATCTATATGAAACCTTATCTAACAAAAATGACCTTATACAAAATCTTTATAAAACCAAAACACATACAAAAGATATTATCAATACATATTTATTTGTATACATAAAAATACTATATTTAGATATACGAAAAACTATATATTAATATTTGACATTAAGAACCATTCCAAAAGTAACATTAAATCATACATATCTTAATATTTAGTAGTACTATACTATAAAATTTGATCTAAACCTCTAAAACACCTTAATAATTCAAAGTAGAGAAAATTATAGTATAACCATTTATTAAAAAGTGTCAAACCTCCACTCTTCATTGAGAACTTCCAAGAATTTTTCCAAATTTTGATTTGAGATAATATTAACTTTATAACAAAGATCACTCTCTTTAATATGGGTTTCATTATATAGGGGACTAATCGTCCATATATTCCTCCATGCTCAAGCATTTGTTCAAGAAAGTTCAAGTGACCTTCCATTTTGGTGAATATGTTGTCTTCACTAATTTTATTCTAACCTCCATTCTATGTTCAAATTAGATGATTCTTTCTTCTAGGCTAAAAAATGATGAAATTTTTCTTAAAAATATTAAACAATTTGTTGGCTAACTTCCTTGGCTTCTCATTAAGTGTTTTGAGGCATTATTTCAACCTCTTCAAATTTACCTTTCATTGCTACTCTATTGCATTCAACAACATACATTTCCTATGGAGTGCAAATTTATCGTTGTTCTCCCATCCACTTGTATATGAGCACTTTTGTAGTTTACCATCGTGGCTCCACATTGATTTCTTTTGAAATATTAATTTTACAAAACAACTCTATTTACAATATGGTATGACTAAAATGAGGATTAGGGGCATGCTTGTATTGACGTCCACATGTCACCATTCCTTCAATTATAGTTTCAAACCATTAAGGGGGAACAAATCACAATTCCTTCAATTATAGTTTCATCAAACCATCCCACACTTGTGTGAAATCTTGGAGAGTGGATGTGAATGAGATCAACTACCTTTAATCGCTTCTTCCTCATAAAAGGTGACCAACCTGGTTTTAATGACATGGGAGAAGTGTTGCAGATACTTCACACACACCTATGATTTCTTTTTCCTAAGGTTTTCCCTCTGTTTATTAGTCATTATTCAGTCTCCTATAGTTTAGGGAGAATATTCCTTTTCCTACATTCTAGGATAATATTCTCTTCAGTTCACACTTCAGTTTGATCAGTTGAGTGGAGTCTAGATGCCACATTGGCTTCATCACCATGCAACATTGGGATCATCACCAACTAATGTACATTGTCCTTGGGATCATCAAAAAACTAGCGCATTACTCATGATTCCCTGATCATCTCCTCACTTCACTCTGTTTTAGTCAGTTAACTAAACACTGAGAGACTAGTTAACTCATACTAGGTGGAAGTTCACTCCCGTAACTGTCGGTGTGTGTCTATATCACTCTAGACCACCACTATGGCACATTGGTTCTCCTCCAATGTGCATTAGTTGATTTATATAGAGTATATCATGTGTAAATTATCATTCATTCATTTGGTTAATGCAAATTCTTTGATTCTCACTCTCTCATTTCCATCTTTTCTGTTTTCTCTACAAACTGTGTATGTATTCTTGCTAGCTAGATCTCATCTGTGCAGGTTCAACCACATTTACAAAAAAGGTCCTTGAAACACTTGTGTTCCCCTTCTCATTTAGGGGTGATAATACCCTTCCAACTTGTGTCATAACATTCTACCCTTTGCATCACTCAACAACAAGGGTGTGCAATATTCTTCCAACAAGGGTGTGCAACGTGACTTGGAAACCTTTTGTTGCAGTAAGAGGTAGTGAATGTGACAAAATGGAGGATTTCAAGTTCTAAATCGTGCTCAAAAGTGACCCCTTCAAATTTAATTGGCTTGGGTGTCCATTTCTAAAGTAAATATTTAATGGGAATACTTAGAAATCCTAGGACTTTTATGTTGTAATAAGTTAAGTTTTGATGCCTAATTTAATTAAGTCATTGTTTATAATGAGATAGTGGAGATATGAAGTGAATATCCTTTCCCTCAAAGATATGTACAAGACTCTTTGTAATATGAATGAGTGCAAATGGTTTTCCCTTCCATTTGATAATGTGTGAATATGCACATCTAAAATTTCGATATCATATTAGAGCTATGGAGAAGCTAAGGAGAAGGCAATATAAGAGACATGGTAAAGCAAAGATAAGAGTTTAAGGATTGTGTGAGTTCATAATGAGGGTAGGAATATTGACATACGAAGTAAATTTTTATCATCAAACAAATATACAAATTTGCACTCACATCAAAGTTTAAATTGGTATTTTTTATTAAATTTTTGAAGAGAATTTCAAGGTGTTGTCACAAAATCTGAGAACACAATTTGAAAATACAAAAAAAAGAGAGTGAAAAAATTGAAGAGACAGTATCACAAAATTTGTTGAGACTAACACATTAGGAGTAAACAAATGAATTCAAATTTGCTCATTGACATAAATATTGAATAGTTAACTAGCACAAAATTTAAATATTTTATGAGTGTGTTTTTAGTAGGCATAAATCCCAATGCATATGTAGAAACACAAATAGAAAACCACAAATCCTAAGGTAGAAGTAGATTGACATGTAGGCATACATGAATCTCAAGGTGCATGAAACAACATACATAATGCATATTTCAAGTTTGAAGTGAGAAAAAATCCACATATGTCCACTAA